>CAEFZP010002307.1:0-87500 GCA_903064625.1 Mallotus villosus | reverse complement strand
CCAGAACATGTCGACCAGCTCTTGTTTTTGGACAAGAATCCAAACCCAAGCACTAGCTTTGCATAGCCTACATGCAAACAACAGTGAAGCGTAGCCATAGCCTACTTTTTGTTCATTTCAAAGTTTATATTTTAAATAGACTTTTATTCATTCTATTTAATTTACCTTTTATTTAATGTTTAAATGTAGCTTAAGTGGCATACATTTCTTAATCTGTCAGTTTGTGTGCAGTTGACAGGGGGCTATACAATAATAGGGCACATATTTATTTATTTTCTCTATTGGCTGCCCTGCAGTCATTAAGTTAATGTTAAGATTTAGGAATTAAAACTTGGAAAGCTCTAAGAGAATTTCACTGTTGTATTTGAATGTGTGATTCAACAGTTTTTCATGGTCCAGTGTGTCCTGTTGTGTGGCTCCTGTATGTGTCAAGACCTTATCATGTATGGAGGTGTGTGCAAGGGGATGTTTGGTATATTAGTAGTTGCCGCGGTATGGTATGACAGGAAGCACTTTGTCACCACAAACCAGAAGTTTCCATCCACAGTGGTGCATGCCCACCCCTTACCCCACACGCCCTACCCCCCACCCCCCATCCCCTACCCCCTACCCCCTCCCACACACACACACACACATAAAAACACACACGCATTTAAGTGGTGCTTATCTCTCATAGGTCCAGCTGGATGGTGGCCGTCACCAGTTTCGCCCTGTTGTCATGGCGCTGACAGAGAAAGACATCCTGCTGTTTGAGTCAGTGCCATGGAGCCGTGAAGCCTGGTCCACACCTCTGCTCACCCACCCTCTACTAGCTACCAGGTACCCCTCTCTCTCTCCTCTCTCCACCTCTGTCTCCATTCTCTCTCCTCTCTCTCCTCGCTCTCTCATCTCGTCTCTCTCTCGCTCTCTCGCTAACTCCACCTCTGTCTCCATCCCCCACCCCGCTCTCTCTCTCTCTCTCTCTCTCTCTCTCTCTTCTCTCTCTCTCTCTCTCTCATCCTCTCACTCCTCACCTATGTCTCCATCCCTCCACCCCTCTCTCCTCTCTCTCTCCCTGACCTGTGTGTTGTTTCCCTGTCTTTCCTTCCCAGACTGGTCCACTCTGGCAGTGCCCGCAGCGCCCCTGCCCAGGGGGCAGAGTTGGTGTTCGCCACGCGGACGGGCACGGGGCGTGGCATCGAGTCCCACGTGTTCCGAGTGGAGACCACCTGGGACCTGTCGTCATGGACGCGGGCGCTGGTGCAGGGCGGCCACGCCGCTGCAGAACTGATCAAAGAGGTGTCTATCGGTGAGTACGTGTCACAACTCTGTCTCGCTACGCTGCATGCTGGTTCGAATCGAGTTTTTCGGGTGTTTCGTGAATGTTTGTGGTTCGTGGTTCCCTGTCCCTGTTTTTCTCCATTATCCAGAAAGCTGGGGCAGAATAATAGGGTACCAGAGAAGATCAGAAGTTAATGACAGTGTAGCAAAGAAGAAGAGAATCGAAGCAGATGTTGAAACGGCTCAGCCAGAATGTGAAATGTTTCCACTGAAGAGAACAATAGTTGGCTGCTAGAATCCCACTGGAAACCCTCTTTTCCTTCCTCTCTCCTGCTGTGAAACGGACTCGCTCTTTCTGCCGTGTAAATCACAAACGTTACGTTCAGACACCTGGAAGTGCTTCAGTAAAAGAAACAGCCTTCACACGCTCTTTAAGGGTCTTAAAATGAGGTGCCCACTGCCCCCCCACCTCAACGCTAGCTATGTTATGTCTGACATTTGTTTGTGTGTCTCTCTGTGTGTCTCTCTCTCTGTGTGTCTCTGTGTGTGTGTGTGTGTGTGTGTGTGTGTGTGTGTGTGTGTGTGTGTGTGTGTGTCAGGTTGTATGTTGAACAGGCAGGATGTCCGGCTGACTCTGCACTATGAGAAGGGCTTCACTGTGACGCGGGAGCCCCCTGACCCTCCAGGGGGCGCTGTGCTCTACAGATACCCCTTCGAGAAGCTCAAGTTGTCTGCCGATGACGGGATACGAAACCTCTATCTGGACTTCGGAGGTCCGGAGGGAGAGATGGTGAGCAGTGGGACTCTGGTGCCCAGGGTGTAGCTGTGTGGGCTCTGTACAGGCAGAGCCAGATGACAAGACGACTCGTAGACGTGGACATGACAGAAACTAGGCTTCCCTGACACCATTAGTTACAATAGCTCTTGTCTCTCTCTGTCTCTCTCTAACTCTCTTATCTCTGTCTCTCTCTCTCTCGCTCTGTCTCTCTCTCGCTCTGTCTCTCTCTCTCTCTCTGTCTCTCTGTCTGTCTCTCTGTCTCTCTCTCTCTGTCTCTCTCTCTCTCTCTCTCTCCTCTCCTCTCTCTCTCTCTCTCTCTCTCTCTCTCTCTCTCTCTCTGTCTCACTCTTCATCCTCCAGGTGTTTGATTTGCATTCCGGGCCGAAGCCTATCGTGTTTGTGCTCCATTCGTTCCTGTCTGCCAAGCTGACCCGTCTGGGCCTGCTGACCTGAAGCAGGACCAGGAGCCCCGTCCAGAGATCCTCCCTCCTCTACTGGTCCTCCACAGCCTTCCGGTCTCTCTTTGTGTACTTTGCTATTATAGGATGGATGACTGAGTTTTTAAGAGGAACTAGTAACTGTTAACTGTGTGTTGACTTTGGGCACTGAACTGACATGGAGTGTGGAAGCCTGAACGGATGATGAAGTATGCAGGCGTAAATGTGTGTGTGTGTTTGCGTTGGCTTGATAGTGTGCCTGTTGCCTAAAAGACCAATTGTTTAGCACAATATCCCAAATGACTGTTTATAATCAGGATTGCCAACTGTGCCTTTTTAACGTGTAGTCAAGAAAGCTTTTCTTCTTTTCATGTGTTGTAAGATTCCAAGCAGAGTAAGCTTTTAAGACACACAGCAATAGTATTACTTTTATACTGTAACCCTGATATTTTAGTATTGGTTAGTTAGTACATTTGTATGTATCATCGGGACAGTTTCCAAGACACAGAGTGAACCTCAGTTTGGATCTGCAGACAAGACTTCCTCTGTGTTGAGGAGTACTAACCCCCCATGTTTATAATGTCCTCTTGACTGTATGAACTTTTAAGTGTATTAGACCACTTCTAAATGACAACTTAACACCTGTCGCCCTCCCTTATGTCATTTCTATATGACATACATGACATAAGCTTATGCTACCTGTCACTCTGCACACTTAGTTAGCCACTCCCCCTAGCCTTCGACCGTGGCCTGGGTCAGGAAGTGTTTCTATGGAGATCACTAAAGGGCCGACCACTTCTGACCATTCCTCGTGATGCATCACAGACGCACACAGCTTGAGCCTGACGTGACGTACGGGTCACTGGCAGGTACCTCCTGAGTAACCGTCTGATTGGGTGACCTCAGCTTCCTGTACGCTTCAGACCAAGGTCCATCGTGATGCTGGTGATGGACTAGAATGATGATGATGATGATGATCGTCATGTTCCATGAATACAGTAAAGGGATCAATCCTGCAGTTGTGTTATTCCAGTTCCTAGTCCAATGTTTTTTCCTGTGTATACCAGTGTCTTTACCAGAGATTCCACTGATGCTCTGGCTGTTAGCCTAAAAGTCAAGCCTTCCAGTTTACCCATGAATGTATGTCATTGAACAAATTACAGTCTCAAGCTGTTGGTTAAACCCTTTTGTATTACTCTGATCTTCAAACATGTTTAGCTTCCAATGTGACTGTTTTCCTATGCAAAGCAATGCTTTTACTCCAAGAAAGGGTTATTGAACCAAAGTTTTGTATCTGTGGCAGCTTAATGCGTTGTACACAATCGCAGAGAAAGCATAGGAGAGCATGCTGTTACAACATGTTACATGTTGCACAACTATGGTAGACTCTACGCCTGCACTCTGATATATACAGTATGTAATGTATAATAATAATAATAATGTTATAACCTCAAATGTAAATATATAGCCTATACAAATAAATTGCTCCCAAGACAAAATTGCTACCAGAATTTGTGTGCTTTAGCTTTTAATTTTGTCAGTAATTGTTTTTTTTCAAAGATGATGGAAGCATAAGGGCCAATAGTATTTTGCATCTGTAGAAAATGTTTGCCCATATTTGATACCATAAATATATGCTTCAAAATCGCTGAAGAGATGGTACAGTAGCGGAACTAAAACTGTATCCAACGACGTTCACGCTAGAGGGCGACATTCTCTATAGTACTTTGCCAAAGACGCAGTCTTGTTGCTAGCCTAGTAGGATTGGTGGGCCGAGTAAAAGCTGTCACCTAGCTAGCAGCGAGCTAGCATCCCTTGTTTGTCATGTCATTGACAGCCACCCCAGTTGAGACACTGTACAGTTAGCGAGCATATATCAAAACTCATATCTGAAGAAGGCCTCAAATATAGCAAATTTGGGTGGATTTCCGAAGAGTGAGATGAAATGACAACGTCAACGTTACAGGTAGGTTAGCTTGTAAGCTTGACAAGCGAGCTAGTGCTAGCTAAATATAACTGCAAGCCACGATAGTATTAGTAAACAACCACCACGCTAGCTAGCTGTTACAAGCAGTAAAAGCTCTGTTATAATTTGGCAGCAGAATTAGTCACACTAGACGCTTTGTTTAGGGTAGCTAGCTCAAATTAGCTAACGTTGGTTATGGATTGGCGTGGATCAACAAATTGGCAAGCTAGCGGTAAATATTGTACATACTGCTAGGTAGTCGAGCTAACTAGCTTTTTAACTATTAGTGAGCTTGCGTCTCAGCATGCTGGACAGAGAGCTGTCTTGTTTATCTAATGTTGCTGATTTCAGCAGCCTGACTGTGGAATCTTATTCTGGTTTCTTGATAGCATATAGTTGTGTAGTAGACTCATTCACTATCCCTTCTCTCCTCACTTCCATCATTTACTAACAGAAAGCGATCGATCTTGTGACCAAAGCCACAGAGGAAGACAAGGCAAAGAATTATGAGGAAGCATTGCGCCTATATCAGCATGCAGTGGAATACTTCCTCCATGCAATTAAGTGTGAGTAATCGAAACATCAACATCGTCTCTGGGACCTACAGAACTCAGTCAGTACACCTGTCTTATAGGAGGGCAAGGCCTCGATTCTTCTTAAGGGTAGACCATTCCCAATGTATTTCTGTATTAGGATCTGGGCAGTCAGGTTACATCTAGTTATACATGTTCAGCTACAAGCTTTTAGAAGTGGTGTGTAGATGCCTGGAGGTTGTTGGTTCCTGGTGCTAGGCTCGGCCACAGAGGCCGACACGGAGCCAGAAGTGATGCGCTCTCCTGGTGTTCATTCCCTAGACGAGGCTCACAGCGACAAGGCCAAGGAGAGCATACGAGGGAAGTGTATGCAGTACCTGGACCGGGCGGAGAAGCTGAAAGACTACCTGAAGAACAAAGAGAAACAGGGGAAGAAGCCCGTCAAGGAAGCACAGAGCAATGACAAGTGAGTAGGCATGGGCGACTCCTCCATCGGAACATCGGGAGCTGAAGACGAGCCGGTGACCGCAGGTGAAGAGAGCGTGAAGAGCGATAACTGGTAACTGGTAACTGGCATGTTGTGTGTGTGGTGTGTTGTGTGTGTGGTGTGTGTGTGTGTGTGTGTGTGTGTGTATGCGTGTTGTGTGTGTGTGTGTGTGTGTGTGTGTGTGTGTGTGTCTGTTCTCCCCTAGGAGTGACAGTGACAGTGAGGGGGAAAACCCAGAGAGGAAGAAGCTACAGGAGCAGCTCATGGGTGTGTATTACATATGTGTATATATGTTTGTGTTGTGTATGTGTGTACCATCTGCCTGTGTATGTGTTAGATTCTGTAAGGGAAGGTTTGTGTATGATTTGTACAGCTGAACTTTTAAAGGAGTTGGTACTGAAGCCCTGTTGCCCCCCCCCTTCTCTCGTGTTTAGGGGCCATTGTGATGGAGAAGCCCAATGTGAGGTGGAACGATGTGGCGGGGCTGGAGGGGGCCAAGGAGGCTCTGAAGGAAGCGGTCATCCTACCCATCAAGTTCCCTCACCTCTTCACAGGTGAGCTGCTCCGTCTCTTCCCCCTCCCCTCTCAATCTCTCTCTCTCTCTCTCTCTCTCTCTCAACCTTTCTCAGTCCCAGCATCCTGAATGCTTCCATTCAAATCAAGGTGTTCCTCTCTCTGCCAACCGTTCCTTTGTCATCCTCTCACACACTTAATACACGTCCCTCTCCCACCCCCATCCATCCCTGCGTCTGGTTGCAGGTAAACGGACTCCTTGGCGTGGGATTTTACTGTTTGGTCCCCCAGGAACGGGGAAGTCCTACCTGGCCAAGGCTGTCGCCACCGAGGCCAACAACTCCACCTTCTTCTCCGTGTCCTCTTCTGACCTCATGTCCAAGTGGCTGGGAGAGAGTGAGAAGTGAGTGTCTGGTGTTTCAGACGGTGTCTTGTTTCCTAGACATAAGCAAAGCTGGGGTTCCGTTTGCTCTCTGCGGTTACATGTCTCTTGCTTTGTCTCTTCAACGCCTTCTCTCTCTTTCTCCTCTCCCCCCTCCCTCTCTCCTCTCCCCCCCGCCCTCTCTCCTCTCCCATCCTCTCTCTCTCCCTCTCTCCTCTCCCACCCTCTCTCTCTCCTCTCTCTCCCCCCCCTGCCCTGTCTTCCAGACTGGTGAAGAACCTGTTTGAGCTGGCACGGCAGCACAAGCCCTCCATCATCTTCATCGACGAGGTGGACTCCCTGTGTGGCTCCAGGAACGAGAACGAGAGCGAGGCCGCACGCAGGATCAAGACCGAGTTCCTGGTCCAGATGCAGGGTGAGTGCCATCTACTGCCCCCTAGGGGCCTAATGGAAAACACCATGTGAAGTCATCACTGTTTACTGTCGTCTGATTGACAGGCGTGGGCAACAACAATGATGGGATACTCGTGTTAGGGGCCACCAACATCCCCTGGGTCCTGGACGCAGCCATCCGCAGAAGGTCAGAGGTCATTTAGGGGGTTTGTGAAGCTCAGTAAGAGAGTTAGCTGATAAGAAAATGAATTCTCTAACCACAACCTGATCTCTGGGTTGCCAGGTTTGAGAAGCGTATCTACATCCCCCTCCCAGAGGAGCCTGCGCGGTCCACGATGTTCCGTCTCCACCTGGGCAACACTCCGCACAGCCTGAGTGACGCTGACCTGCGGCAGCTCGCCTTTAAGACAGACGGCTACTCCGGCGCCGACATTAGCGTCATCGTGCGAGACGCCCTCATGCAGCCAGTCAGGAAGGTGCAGTCTGCCACACACTTCAAAAAGGTAACTACAGTACCCATAATGCAGCATGTTCAGTACGATGTAACTACGTGCATGTACGACACAGTAAAAAGATTACTGTGTAACCAGCTGATTCCTGGCTCTAACCAACACGTCCCTGTCCTTCAGGTCCGTGGCCCGTCTCGTGCCAACAGTGCGCTGATGGTGGATGACCTCCTGACCCCATGTTCCCCTGGCGATCCCGCTGCCGTAGAGATGACATGGATGGACGTGCCTAGCGACAAGTTGCTGGAGCCCATCGTGTGCATGGTGAGACGTGTGACGTGTGCTAACAAGCCCAGGAGCCCCTGCTCTGTAGTGTCTACGGTGCTCTGTGGTGCTCTGTAATGCTCTTTGCTCTGTGGTGGCTACAGTGCTCTGTAGTGGCTACAGTGCTCTGTGGTGCTCTGTGGTGGCTACAGTGCTCTGTGGTGCTCTGTGGTGGCTACTGTGCTCTGTGGTGCTCTGTGCTCAGTGCTCTGTAGTGGCTACAGTGCTCTTGGAGCCCCTGCTCTGTGGTGCTCTGTGTGCTCTGTGGTGCTCTGTGTGCTCTGTCTGTGCTCTGTGGTCTCACCAGCTGTTTGTCTCTCCTCCTCCCTGCCAGTCTGACATGCTGCGCTCCCTGTCCACCACCAGACCCACGGTCAACACGGAGGACCTGTTTAAGGTCAAGAAGTTCACGGATGACTTTGGACAGGAGGGCTGAGACAACCCCCCCCCCTGGTCTCTCTCTCCCCCCCCCTGGTCTCTCTCTCCCCCCCCTCAAGACTTCCTGTCAAACAAGTATCTACTTTCATGGTGGTTTTCAAATAACCTGCATCGGCAAGAAACTACCTAGTGTTTTAGCGTCAAGCATTTCCTCGAACCCTGGACTGCAAGGACGTGGGAGCAGCGCGTGTCTTTGCCGTCCTGCACTTTGTTCAGTATTCATCAAAGAAAGTTTACAAAAAAAACACTTTCGTTTCAATTGTTTTCCTAAGTATGTGTTTTTTTATTTTGTCTTATCACAGATTTCTATTACTAATCTTTTAATTTACCAGTTGCTAAACTACTGAATAGTGTATTGGCCGATTTGTTGAATGCTCTCCATAACTTTCATGGGGGTCCCCAGTGTCACAGGCCGTTTTTAATTGAACACTATTTATAACTATTTATTATTTCCTACACATGTGATTTTGTGGTCAGAATCTGTTTTGTAACTGTGAGATTGAGAGACTACAGAAGCTTGTTTGACAGTAGTATTCCTCTTGTAACTGTGAGATGGACAGGCTACAGAAGCTTGCTTGACAGTAGTATTCCTCTTGACGTTCAATACCTCCAGTGACTGGTCGTGAAGGGCCTCAGAGCCCAGTCCTGTTGCAGCGTTGAAGAACGTAGGCTCCATGTGTGTCTACAGCATGCTATCTCAGCGCTGTAGTCATGGAGACAGACCATAGTCATAGCGTTGTGGTGTTTGGGGGCCCTATTTTGCCTGAACTCATCTAATTTATTCTCTGAAGAGACAAACTTATTCACTGAGAAGACTACGGTGGATTGTCATGGTTCTTCTAAAGAGGAGGAAAATGTATGTTTATAAGCTGCAGAGTGTTTTTTCCTCAATTCTAGGTACAGTATTACATTCGATTTGTCTAATTTATTTGACTGAGCAGCAGCACCATAGGGCCCACTGCCAGCAGCACCATAGGGCCCACTGCCAGCAGCACCATAGGGCCCACTGCCAGTCCACAGTAGATAAGTTGTCGGTCTAGTTGGTCGTGTCCCAGATAGGATGGCGTATTTATGATAAACAAGCTTCCCTCTGACCTATTAAACACACTACATTTGAACTGAACATGAACTGTGTGTGATGTCATCACTATGAGTCTGAGAGTCTGAGTCTGTCATCATTATGAGTCTGTGTCTCAGCATTTCTCGTAGGACACTTGACCAATCACAGACAGGCATTTCAAATAGCTTTTAATAAAACTACAAACTGAAGGTACAATATCAAAGTATTTCCAAGTGATAAAAAAACAAAAACAGTTACAGTATATAAATCTCACCCTTAAAACCAACCCGGTCACACAAAAGTACAATTGTACTTCTGTAAATGTACTGCATAGTCCATTTTCTCTCATCTTTAGCAAAACTGCAATGTAAGACATTTAGCATTAAGGAACCAAGAGAAGCTGAAAACTAGGCAGTTTAATACTACAGTAGCATGACACAGCCTGCGTCGTCAGGACACTGTGATCGTCATACCGACCGCCGAGTCGGCATTCACACCCATCCTTCCAGGCGTGCAGTACGTCTCACTGCACCTGTGAGTTAGTCATGTTCCAGCACTTCAGAATCGCCTCCACAAATCCATCACGCCGTCAGCTGCTTTGACGATATCAAACTTTGCTGCGCTTTGATTGGCTGTCTGCCGAAGGCGCGGCCCTCTTGTTGCGGTGGTGAGGGAAGGTGGGCATCAGCTCCGGCTCGCAAGCTGCAGAGGGTGGAGGACAAACTTCAGCCCAGAAACACACTTGACCCTTGACCCCCTAGTCCACTATTGAACCTTGAACTTACGTAAAGGTTTCTCCTTGAAGTAGGAGCTCTCCAGGCCGTCCTTAGCCGTGGCCCTGGGAGAGACGACACATCAGAGAAGGAAGTGGTCATGGATGTTTCCACAAACAATGATCAATAAAGTTTGAATCTTGACTCTTAAGAAGGAGGAGGTACCTGCGCAGGGGGTTGTACATGAAGAGCTGGTTGAGGAGACGCAGACCTGCGTCAGACAGCCAGGTGAATTTATTCTTCAGGTTGTTGTACGGCTGCTTGCGTAGGCTGTACTGGCCCACCAGAGGGAGCCGGGAGAAGCCCTGGACAAACAGAGGGGCAGAGCTACATAGGGCTGCACGGGTAAGCGAAACAAAGTCACCCTGGACAGTGAACAGACAGACGAGAGTCCTTTACAGACTTGATACTCAGGAGGGAGTAAAAGCAGGAGGTAAAGCCAGCCAGGTCTTACAGGCCAGATGTTCTCGTTGGGCGTGCCCAGCAGCTGTACGATGAGGTCCACTTGTTGGATCTCCGAGCCGGCGGGAAGAAGGGGCTTGTGGGCCAGCAGCTCTGCCAGGATGCAGCCCACCGCCCTGAGGAGGAACATACACACTGTCTGAACACAGTACCATCACATACACACTGTCTGAACACAGTACCATCACATACACACTCAGTACCATCACATACACACACAGTACCATCACATACACACACAGTACCATCACATACACACACAGTACCATCACATAGACACTGTCTGAACACAGCACCATCACACACACACTGTCTGAACACAGTACCATCACATACACACTGTCTGAACACAGTACCATCACATACACACACAGTACCATCACATACACACTGTCTGAACACAGTACCATCACATACACACTGACTGAACACAGTACCATCACAAACACACACACAGTACCATCACATACACACACAGTACCATCACATACACACTGTCTGAACACAGCACCATCACACACACACTGTCTGAACACAGTACCATCACATACACACACACAGTACCATCACATACACACCGACTGAACACAGTACCATCACATACACACACACACAGGACCATCACATACACACACACAGTACCATCACATACACACTGACTGAACACAGTACCATCACATACACTCACCACATGTCCAGAGCAGTGGTCTGGGTCTTAGTCCCGAGGAGGATTTCTGGAGCTCTGTACCTGGTGGTAGGGGGTGGGGGGCAGTGGTTTAGGAGTGAGAGAGACAGATAGAGCTGCAAACACGGTCAGACAGGGTCAGATGGCTGAGTGGTTAGGGAATCGGACGGTTTATCAGACAGTTGCTGGTTCGATTCCCAGCCGTGTCAAATGGCGTGTCCTTTTGGGCAAGGCACTTCACCCTACTTGCCTCGGGGGGAATGTCCCTGTACTTACTGTAAGTCGCTCTGGATAAGAGTGTCTGCTTAATGATTAAATGTGAATGTAAACAAAGGCTAGCTGTTCTAGGTATTCCTGGAAGGATTCGAGTGGGAGTGACCTAGGGCGAGAGGAGGACAGTAGGACACTCACCACAAGGTCACCACCTTGGGAGTCATGGGCTGGAGGGGGATACCATAGACGCGGGCCAAACCGAAGTCCGCTGTGGGGGATGGGGGTGCCATTAGTCTGAATCACACACAACCAGACATCTCCCTCTCATACTGCAGCCTCAACATCACACACACAGGCTCACAGTGGCTTCCTCAGGTCCTTAACAGTCTGGCTGACAAACAGGTACCTCTCCAAAATGGGGAGTCAGGTGGCTGAGCGGTTCGGTTCGGTTCGTGGCTGAGGGAATCGGGCTGGTAATCAGAAAGTTGCTGGTTCGATTCCCGGCCATGCAAAATTACGTTGTGTCCTTGGGCAAGGCACTTCACCCTACTTGCCTCGAGGGGAATGTCCCTGTACTTACTGTAAGCCCCTCTGGATAAGAGCGTCTGCTAAATGACTAAATGTAAATGTAAAATGTTGAGGTCCAACTGAGAACCCTGGCCAAATTCCCGTCACTTCCTGTTCTGGCAGTAGATGATGTACCTGGCAGCCTTGTGTCCAGATTAAAAACAGCCGTCTAGCCACGGACAGACAGGCTTAAGTTTTCCTACTACAGCATCTTAACTCTGATCTCAGACGACAAGGCCTCTTAGTTCTGGACGGCAGACGCCACCTTGAAACACACCAACTCAACAAGTCTATTTTGAACTCAAGGAATAATATCGCCAGCTTTAATCCACCTCGATCAGAGCCGGCGAAGACGATAATGATGACGATGATGACTCACCTATCTTCACACAGCCCTTGTCTGTCATTAGTAGATTGGACACCTTCAGGTCCCTGTGACAAACACGATTATTTAAAGTGTTAATCCGACTGGACACACTCACATCAGTCCACAAAGTACCTTAGGGTCATTACTGGTATCACAGTAATGCTTCAAAGAACTTATCTTCTCTAAATACTAAAGTCATTAATAGATAAGACTATCGTGATGGAGCTGATGAACACATTCCCATGTTACTGACCGGTGTAGGATGAAGTTGAGGTGGAGATAGTCCAGGCCTCTCAGCAACTGTAGGACGATACACTTCACCTGGGGGAGTGAGGGAGGTGGGATGCCGATCACAGGACCACAGAGAAGCTTACATCTACAACCAGTCCTCCTGTTAAGTCCAGCCTACCTGGGCTTCAGAGAAGGGAGTCTGCATGTTCTCCAGGAGACTGGCCAGGTCTTGCTCACAGTAGCTCATCACTAGGAACAGGCTGGAGAGACACACAGAGAGCGTGTGAACTAAGTAGCATACTACAGGGTGAGTGTGTACTATGTAGCATACTACATGGGTGAGAGTGTGTACTATGTAGCATACTACAGGGTGAGAGTGTGTACTATGTAGCATACTACAGGGTGAGAGTGTACTATGTAGCATACTACAGGGTGAGAGTGTGTACTATGTAGCATACTACATGGTGAGAGTGTGTACTATGTAGCATACTACAGGGTGAGAGTGTGTACTATGTAGCATACTACAGGGTGAGAGTGTGTGTACTATGTAGCATACTACAGGGTGAGTGTGTACTATGTAGCATACTACAGGGTGAGTGTGTACTATGTAGCATACTACAGGGTGAGAGTGTGTACTATGTAGCATACTACAGGGTGAGAGTCTACTATGTAGCATACTACAGGGTGAGAGTGTGTACTGTGTAGCATACTACATGGGTGAGGGTGTGTACTGTGTAGCATACTGCATGTGTGTGGTCTGTCATCTACCTCTCCAGGTGGCTGCCCACCACCACCTCCTTCAGCTCCACGATGTTGGGGTGTCTCAAACGCAGCAGCAGAGTAATCTCCCTCAGACTGCTGATTGGGATCCCTGGAGACACGAGCAGGTAGCATGTCAGACAGACAGGCAGGCAGCACATCAGACAGACAGACAGCATGTCAGACAGACAGGTGTCTCATCAGACAGACAGCATGTCAGACAGGCAGCACATCAGACAGACAGGTAGCACATCAGACAGACAGGTGTCTCATCAGACAGACAGGTAGCACATCAGACAGACAGGTGTTGCAGCAGACAGACCGTACCATCTTTCTCCTTGTCCATCCGAACCTTCTTCAGGGCCACAATTTCATCGGACCTTGTATCCCGGGCCCTGTCTGCAAACAGGGTGATACGTACATAGATTTGTTTTCCAAATGGGTTTCATGTTCTATATAACTCTTCAAAGGGTTTAAGTACAGCAGATCAACTTACACACAATTCCATATGTTCCTTCCCCAATTCGGTTCAGCTTTTCAAATTCCTTCACGCTTCTGCAGTTACCAAGCTAAAATATACACATCAATTGACACAAATGAGGACTATCCAGTCCGGTACACATTCGTAAGACTGCACAAATAGGAGTCAAAGCATCAGACTGACGTCCTTAGTCAAATATGTAATTCAATTGTCTTACTTAGACGCAATCTTGTTCTTGTCTCAACTTGTTAGTAAGCTTACTAAAGAGTTAGCCCCGCTAGATGCCAACACTAACACATCACGTCACGTTGATAGGCCATGTAGCTAACTGACCAAGATCACTTGCGAGCAACCCATACAGAATAGCCAGCTGGCAAGACAGTGTGTTGTGTCCATGTGGTGTGAAGACTCACCCGGTCTTTTTGTGGTACAGCGAACGTTCTTTTGTTCTTGATTGACTTTAGCTTGATGGGGTCCGGTTCTGACTCCCCGGTGGCGGTCTCCATCTCTGTGTGTAGTTCCACTAAGCCCTACATTCAAGCGTACGTTAAATGCTGTTCTTGCTTCACTCAGCTATGGCAGGCTAGCTAACAAAATACAAGACATTCTAGTCCACACACATCTTTCCTTGCCATCTGGGTGGACAACCAAGAGTTTTCCCGGGGTTTGAGAAGCTGCGTCGCACACTCCGTCATTGTGGTTCACCCCATTAGATATACCCTAAATCAATAGACAGATTAATTATAATCACATTTTAAAATCAGTCCTCAAATGTTTATTTAAATGTGTACTTTTAGGTAAATGTGATCAGTAAGGGTCAGCAACTGCAAAAAGCAGTAACTAAATAAAGGCCATAGTCTAGATACAATGATAGCCTCAGGCTTTGGCTACAATAAAATTCTCCAAACTGTCATAGCAATCGGTACATTGAGAATGACTAGCTTTTTGACCTACACAAACTGCTTATTAGGCTATGGTTTATCTATGACATGTCATGTTATGCCATGTATCTAAATGTCACTTTTCAGAAGCAATATCACAAAGGGTTTACAGTTAGCCTACCTAAACATAGAAGTAAACTCCAATATATAAAACTAAACCCTAAAATATGGAAAACAGCTGCTGTCATTCCTTTAGACCACACCTTTACATGGATGTCTAGGCCTTGCTGCTGATGGGTTTTTGTCCCACGACGACGGGCACTGAGGTGGGCCTTCTCTCTTTGGCAGCCTCTGCGATGGTGATGGTGGGTGGAGGGGCGTGGAGGTCCTCTTGGGAAGGAGCAGTGATGAAGATGGCGGGTGGATGGGGCATGGAGTCACACCTCACCGTGGACTCGCTGCTGGAGGACTCTGGTGGCGAGGGGGCTGGCACTGAGGTAGAAGCACAATACATGTTTTATTACCAGGGGCTCAGTGTTTAGGATTAGTGGACTGAACAGTTTTTTTGTCGTTGTTTATTAGTTGAGCATCAATAGTTACTTTGTAGCGTCTATGAGTTGGGGGGGTGGGAGGTCGATTCTGTCACAAATATAGGCCTATCAAGAATGTGACACATATGAATTGCTAAGTAAATGAGGAAATAAAACAGATGCATGATATTGGTGCTGGGTATGTTGTTGCCATATTACAGGTGCTTGTCATATAATTAGAATATTCTCAATTTATAATGCAGATTTCAATTTTCAACAGGACTTGGCACCTGCACACAGTGCCAACCTGGTTTAAGGACCATGGTATCCCTGTTCTTAATTGGCCAGCAAACTCGCCTGACCTTAAAACCATCGAAAATCTATGGGGTATTGTGAAGAGGAAGATGGGGGGGGGGTGGGATTTTCCTTAGTTGTCAGTTATAATCATCAACATTTAAAAAAAGAAACATTTGAATATATCAGTCTGTGTGTAATGAATGAATATACACTTTTAACTTTTTGAATGGAATTAGTGAAATAAAATAACTTTTTGATGATATTCTAATAATATGACAAGCACCTGTATATAACACTTTCAAATGAAAGATTCTTGAAGATGACGTGTGTAAAAAGCCTCTGAAGTTCCTAGATAGCCTAACTCGGTCTCACAGAAGGTTCAGCAGGATAAGGAAACGCTTTCTCTGTGAATGGAAATGACAGATCCTCACACGTAATTGCAAGCACCTTTAAATTGGATTGGGCTAATTTCTAGAGCCAGTGACAAACTCTTCGTCCAGAGGAACAATGAGGATTAACTGAGTAGAAACTGTGGTCAGGCTGCTACCTCATGTGCTTAGTTGCCGAGAACTACATGTACACTATAAACAAATCCCTGGAACTACAGTATAAAACATACTGAAGATGTGTACATTTGGTTGTTTTAGTCGAACGAACTTTGGCAAATTAACCAGATTTGTGCTTGACTTGACACAAATGTTTTACTTAAATCTGTAGTAAAATGTTAAAGCAAGGACAGTATGCTGTGGAATTATGTATACAAAACTAATTGAATAGACAGATACAGTACCTAACATCTGTGACAGTAATATACATATAACAGTTAGAGTGCATATTGTGAACATTTGAAATGAATGACAAGATACATTAATCAATAAATTGTAAAGGCTATACAATGAACATTATTTCCACCCTTTCATAACATAACATTTTCTGTACTTACCTTTTTCTGCTTGCTGGCTTGCTGCAGACCCCATCAGACCTTGGTCAGCACAGTCCAAACATGTCCATGTGTGGGGACCAAGGCAATCTGTGACTCACCTGTACTGTCTATGAGGCACTAACACGCACACTCCAATCCACCGTCTACAAGTCCCTGCCTGCTTGTGTTTGTTTCTCTCTCATCTCTCTCTCTCTTTCTCTCTCTGTCTCTCTGTTTCTCTGTTTCTCTCCTCTCTCTTTCTCTCTCTCTCTCTCTTTCTCTATCTCTCTCTTCCTCTCTCTGTCTCTCTCTTTCTCTCTCTCTCTCTCCTCTCTCTTTCTCTGTCTCTCTCTTTCTCTCCTCTCTCTTTCTCTATCTCTCTCTCTCTTTCTCTCCTCTCTCTTTCTCCAGGTGGCAGGTTTAGGTCTTGCACAAGATCATTAAAGACTCAAGACACCTTTATTGTGTGATCTGTTGTTCATGTTAAATTCATGCATTGTTATTGTGTTCTTTTGGATATGGTTAGGGTAATTTACGTGTTATTGGATGTCTATCCTTCTTTAACTTAAAATTGGCCTTTAAACAACACAAAATAATAAAGGTGTGTTCCAATTCTAAATCAGCTCATGATCAGATCGACCGCAAGTGGTTAATTTGTGTAACAGGAGAAACCATGTGTACCATGTGACCTTCAATATGGTTGCCTCTAGAGAACTTCAACCAAGCTTCAACAACGAAAACCTCTCTCACGTGACTGTTGAGAACCAGGAAATGAAAATCGCAAAAACGGAATATCAACAAATATAACAAGTGGCTCAGCGGGCAATCGGAAATACCTATTTTTTCTGATTTGGCGTAATATAAGGACAAGAAGACATGGACGGTAAGTGGCAACCAGTCATATATTCGAATAAGTAGTCAAGTTGAATCAGGTTTGCCTTTACAGTGGCCTATTTTAGCATATCACTGGGTGTAAATGGTAACACTGCTAGCCTAGTAGTAGTGTGGCACGGAAAATAGAGCCTGCTAGCGAGCTAGCTTCGTCAGTTTGCCATACATTAGCTCGCTAACTACAAGTTGACAGTTTCTTAATTGGTTAACTCGTTAGATAACTTGTTCACTCAAAATGGTGCTCTGACGCCCCCAGTAATGTAATAAAATGTGGGTATAACTAAGTTACCACTGTCAATATGTAAATGCTAACTACAGAGTGAGATAGCTAACGTTAGCTAGCTAGTGTTTTACAACTTTATAGACGTTCTCATACTGTACATACTGTACTGCATTAACAATCTAGAAAATTGATTGAACTATTGGTTAGTTATGATATTAAGTCACACAGCAATTTGACAACCATAGATCGGTGTTGGGGTCTGATGTCTTAGTGGTTGCAAGTTATTCCACAATTTAATCTGTTATTGTTGGGTGTGACATGCCTCAGTTTACTTTAACCTTAGTCTCTCTTTCTGTATTTTTCTCCAGAAACACTGTTCCAACTGAAGGTGGGTGAACTAAGATGTATTGTGTCAGTGGGGTGTTCCATAATGAGCTTTGCAGCTGATCTAACTGATGTGTTTCTCTCTTCTGCAGTTCACATCAAAACAGCTTGAGAAATTAGCCAAAAAGGCAGAAAAAGATTCCAAGTCAGAACAGGCCAAAGTTAAAAAGGTAAGTGAAGGGAACCCCTCTGATAAACTGGTGTAGTCTGAAATGTTTGTGTTGTCACACTTAACACAGTAACTGGGAAACTGTAAAGAGACTTTAGATCAGGGTGTGGCTGTGTCAGCCCATATCATAACAGTACCCACTTCAATCTGTTCCCAAGTCAAATTCACAATAGTTCAAGCTACAAGTTGGTAAGACATGAGTCACACACTAGTCATATCAGTGCTAATGTTATTTGAGTGAGAGGAAGGCCACTCAAAGCACATCAAGCATACTTATTCAAACTTCAACCAGTAGAGGGCAGTGGAGTGTTAAACGGTGCATCACTGTTTCCATAGTGTTATAGTATAATTATAATCTAAATATGATATTTTTCACGTTATACTTGTTACATTTCAACCATGTCTGTCCAATGCCCTCCAGGCTCTCCAGCAGAAGAATGTGGAGTGTGCCAGGGTGTACGCAGAGAACGCCATCCGTAAGAAGAACGAGGGCCTGAACTGGTTACGCATGTCGTCTCGCGTAGACGCCGTGGCTTCCAAGGTCCAGACGGCGGTCACTATGAAAGCGGTGAGCTTTTATTCTGAAAATATCATGATTTACTCTTCCAGACCGATTTCAATCAGGCATCAGCCATACTTTTTTTGTGAATCGCAGAAAGAGAAGCATGATATGGGGATTTGAATAAGGAATAACAGTTATGTTGAACTTGGTGGTCCTGTTTGCCTGTGTTGCTAGGTGACTAAGAATATGGCTCAGGTGACTAAGGCTCTGGATAAGGCTCTGGGGTCCATGGACCTTCAGAAGGTCTCTGCTGTCATGGACAAGTTCGAGACTCAGGTCCAGAATCTGGACGTCCACACCTCGGTGAGTCAGTAAAACTTGTGTGTGTGTGTGTGTCTGTGTCTGTGTGTGTGTGTGAGAACTGTGTATATATTTACATTACATGTATTCATTTAGCAGACGTACTGTATGTGTACTGTACAGTATATATCAGTTGTGGTCAGTCTTCCTTTCTCAATGCCTCTCCAGGTGATGGAGGACTCCATGAGCTCGGCGACCACGCTGACCACACCGCAGGACCAGGTGGATGACCTGATCGTCCAGATAGCAGAGGAAAGCGGCCTGGAGGTGATGGACCAGCTCAGCCAGCTGCCGGCCGGGGCCTCCTCTCTGGGGGAGGCCTCCTCCTCCTCTCGGGCCCAGGACAAGGAGGACCAGCTTTCACGCAGGTACCAACCCCATCGACCAAGAGGCTGAATCATTAAAGAACCAAACTGTTGCCATGTTGCATGAACACAAATCTCGATTAGGATGTACATTGATCAGTGGTGGTCGTTTGAACTGTGGCCCTCCATACATGTTTGTCGTCTGATTCCTGATGAGGTGCTTGTCTATCTTGGGATTGTGTTTGTGTGTTTGACCTAACATGGAACACTCAAAAAAAATACAACTGGAGTTGTATATCGGTATGGTTATTTGATCCACGTGATCAATAAATCACATGCCAGTATGTGTAAGGTCTACTACTGCACAGTGACAAGCTGTCACGTGACAGGATGTAGCTGAAAGGCTTACTGCTTCCTTCCTGACACCTGACACCCCCCAAGTATTATACAGGCCAAAGAAGCAGGCCTCTGCTCTCCCGCTCTTATTCAAACTGTGGTCCTCCGTTGCAGGCTGGCTGCGTTGCGGAACTGAAGCCCCGGTGTTTGTCCTGGAGGCTGAGGGCTGGCGGGCTGACAGGCTGACAGAAGCTGGGGACAGACAGGCGGAGTGGTGTGGTTCTGTTGAACAGCTCATACAGCGAGGACTTAATGAGCCTATTGATTTCCATCCCCGAGTCTATTTTTACCCCCACACACACTCTCTGTCACACGCAGCCGCTCTGGATAGAACACCTGAGAGGGCTTGTGTCTCTCTGTCTCTCTCTCTATTGATCTTTCATTTTTGGTCTCAACCCATGATTGTCTCTCTACCTCCCTTTCTCACCACCCTCTATGGCTCTGTTCCACAACTACCAATTCTTTTTTTCTTTTGTTCCCCCCTTTGTCCTGTACCGTGTCTCTCTGTCTTTTAATCCTCGACTGTTTGCTCGTATCTTTTTCTGTGTACAAAAAGGAAAAAAACGTGTTTTACAGAATGTACAAAAACATATAATGGTTAAACATTTGGGGGAGTTTATTCCCTGGGCAGTTCTTGGGTGTTTAGGTTTTCTATATGAATGACTGTCTGCTTTGGTGGTGGTGGTTTCCTGTAGCAAGCGAGGGGACCCAGCTGGAGGTGTACAGGACAGCAGCCATGTCTCTCTGTTGTGGTGAAACACCCCTAATACTGTAGTACCCATAAACAACACTAACAGACATGGGCATTGTGACTCATAATCACAAGACTCCCTGTAATCTCCTCCCCTCACGAACGTCATTTTGAGAAATATCAACATTTGTCCTTTTATAGATTATGGGCAAAGCCTCACTCATAAAGCATACATTTCTCAAGAGAGCACACATTTTCATTTTGTTCTCATTATTATTTGTCGGTTTGAAGCTGTTGTTTTTATCGTTTTTTTTTGCTGCCTGTGTTGGTTTGCTGTTGAACATGTACGCCTTACTGGGATGCAGGTGCTTGCCTGGATGCTCTCCTTAGTGCCTGAGTCAGATACAGTAATAGGAGAGCAGTAGTCATGGGCTCTTATATATCACAGAGGATGATGTGTTGCTATGGAAACAAGGATATCCATTTTCTTCCCTGTCCCTGCCACACACACACATCATGATGGACAGGGTGTGTTCCCAACAGTCAGACAAAGTTACGGTGATGTTGGACTAACGCTCCTGGATACTGGTCTGGGATCAGTTTGACCCGCTGGATAAACGTGTGATTTTGCCAGTGGAAGCTGGTCCCAGAGCTGTGTGTAGGGTCAGCTTACATCACCTTGGAGGATGTTTTTCCTTTCATGTGCAATGAGGAGGGATATTTCTACTCAGTCACGAAAACTTTTCAGCGCTTTTGTTTTTGTATATTTATCTTGTCAAAATAAAAGCCCTCTGCTAGAAATGTTTTGCTCCGCTGTGCTTGTCTCACATTCTCCTACAGATTCACGTGTTTAATTGCATGTTTCCAAGCAGATTTCACTATGTGTCTCTACAAGCTTAGTTTTGTATGTTGGTTTCAGTGTACACACATTACATTTACATTTAGTCATTTAGCAGACGCTCTTATCCAGAGCGACTTACAGTAAGTACAGGGACATTCCCCCGAGACAAGTAGGGTGAAGTGCCTTGCCCAAGGACACAACGTCATTTTGCACGGCCGGGAATCGAACCAGCAACCTTCTGATTACTAGCCCGACTCCTTAACCGCTCAGCCACCTGACACACATGCAGTCCTCCATCAGCTCCTCTCTGTGTTTGGATACTGTTTATCTTGTCAACCTGAACCTCACACTAATAGAAGATAGAACATCTCATATTAGTGTTGAAAAATGCCTTTTACTAACACATACACTAAGTTACATACACTTACCACAGTGGAACAACACATTGCTGTACCAACACTGTAGTTACTAGTTAGTCCACTAACTGACCTTTGTACAAAGTAGTGTGTTCTTTTGTATGTGACAACATTGTTTTCCCTTCTTCTGGAGTGATACTGAATACACCCTACAGGCTGCATCTCAGGGCAGACTCTGTTAAATATCACACACAGGTGTGTTTTCACACAGAACATCCAGTTCTGGGAAGCATGAAGGCAGTTTGACAAGGTCTTGGAATGAGCACAGCACAATAGATAACAGTGAGCTGAACAGGTCTCTAGCTCGGGAATGTTGAGTGAAATAGGAACCCTTGACCTTTAACAAAGCAAATCACGTACCTTTACAGCTATCTTATTGACTAACATGGCCTTGTTCTGCTGAGAGAATGGGCCTTGCCTCTCTACAAATGGCAGTTCAAATTTCACTATTGTGTTTGTTGTGTACAACACCACAGAAATGCGAAACTGGATCCAAGTACAATCTGTGTTCGGTTATATCTTTGAGTCAGCTCATCATGGAAACAGATACTCTGACAAACAGCCACCTTTGCGGAAATAGTTTTGTCCCCTGTAGAAACACGACTGAAGTAAAAGTCATTGATGTTAATTCTATGCTTTTCTGAATAGGCCTCACTATACGTGGTGTGTTGGTAGCCAGCCACACATCAAACAACAAGAACTGGGACAAATTAGCCTTTCCAGACCCTCTGGCGAACAACCCACGCAAACATGCAAACCAGGTGTTCACTCTATTTCTCCCCCCTCTTTCTCACAAACAAAGCAGGGGTTTCTTACACAAGAGTCTTGTGCAATATTCTTACACTAGCCGCAAACGTTAAGCTTTTGAGTGGTATATAAGGTTACTGCATTCCTCCTTCAATCTGAATTTGTATTTTGCTGCACTGCTTTCATTTTCATTCCGTTTTCCCTAAAGATACATTTTATTCATCGTCTACCATTTTGCGTTAGTCAGCATGACCGCCTGTATATTTTTCATAGCCATTGGGTCCCCCCTCCATGAAAACTAGACCGAGGTGTTCCCTGCATTGGCCATCGCACGAGAAACGCAGCCCCCGCGAGGAAGACCTCCCCCTCTAATAGATTTTTCGCACATGACGTTGGTGCTTATTTGGCGCGGGATGTACAGAGTTAACACTCTGCCTTGCTATGATTGGATTAGAGAGGGGTTTAGAGAGTCATAGGGGAGAAGGAAGCAGGAGAAACGGCGTTGGTGATGTTGACAGCTGCCATCAACCGTAGAGATATTAAAACTGGATGAAAAGAGGCGACGGTTTACGGAGGCAGACATTGTTTCTTAGCATTTCAGACGAAATCGTGAGTCGTCTAAAAAAGACGTTATATAAATATGTCGTATATAAATAGTCGTCCATAAACATGACGGTCCTTTTTTGCAGGGGACTGAAGCGCTCTATTCCGGTTGGGTGGGGTGATGTTTAAGTTCCGGTATAAACTGAGTAAAATGGGCACCAAACGGAACGTGGACCCGGCTGCCGACGCAGATAGTAAATCTGGGGATATGAGAAGTTTAATCGCACACAGGGCGGCGGTATAGACCAGTTGGGGAGGTCGCAGGCGGTGGAGAAGCGTGTATATGCGGCGCCCCTCTGCCCCCTGTCCGTCAGAACGATGAGGAAGCTATTTGCATTCTGTTGTCTCTTTCTTATTATCGGAGGAGCAGACCGGTCGACAGCGGGCAGGTCCCTAACGAACAGCAACAACAACAACACAAACGTGACGGCCGACAGCAGCAGAAGGTATATAGAAATCGGGGACGGATCTTCGCAGGAATTTGAGTTTCCCGAAAACACTAAGGGCGTGATTGTAATCTCAAGTCAATACCGGAGCTCCGCCGCGAGCAGAAAGGGTCGCGAGAGCTGGAAGCAGACGGTGAAAGTCCAGTCGCTAGACCCCGAGGTTCTTTCCATCCTGAATGTTACCGACAGTGGACACGCTGGTACAGTAAAGAGTTACATTATTAGTATACGGTCCGGTTTACCAGGTCGAGCTCAGTTGCTTATCCAGCTTCTGGACTTTGAACAGGACTCAGTGCCGGTTCTGATCGAGGAAAGGACAGACTACTCTATCAGGGTGGCGCCCGGCAACGATGATCCGGCCGCTCGGCTCCTGCAGTCGGGCGGTCTGTCCCACTTCTCGGAGAACCCTGTGTTGTTCGCTTTGCTGCCATTGATCTTCATCAACAAGTGTGCCTTCGGGTGCAAGGTGGAGGTGGAGGTTCTCCGGGGCCTCCTGAAGAAACCTATGCCTCTGCTCCTGGGTGTTGCCGGCCAGTTCCTGGTCATGCCGCTGTACGCGTACAGTCTGTCCCGTCTCACCTCCCTGCCCAAGGCCCTCTCGCTGGGCCTGGTCATCACCTGCTCTGCCCCCGGCGGTGGCGGAGGCTACCTCTACAGCCTGCTGCTGGGGGGCGACGTGACGCTCGCCATCTCCATGACGCTGGTCTCCACAGTAGTGGCGGCGGCGGCCATGCCGCTGTCGTCCGCCCTGTACGGCCACCTGCTGGGGGTCCATGCCGCGCTCCACGTGCCCTTCGTCAAGATCCTGGGCACCCTTCTCTTCATCGCCATCCCCATCTCGCTGGGCATGCTGGTGAAGCTGCGTCTGCCCGGCCTCACCCGCGTCCTGCTCGCCCTCATACGCCCCTTCAGCTTCGTGCTCATCGTGGGCGGGATCTTCATGGCGTACCAGATGGGCGCCTCCATCCTGGCCAACGTCAAGCCCCAGATTGTGGCGGCCGGGGTGACGGTGCCCATGTTTGGGTTGGCGCTGGGTCTGTTGATGGCGAAAGCGGCAGGGTTGGCGATGCCACAGAGGAAGACGGTCAGCATCGAGATCGGGGTTCAGAACAGCCTCCTGGCGCTCGCCGTCATGCAGCTGTCGTTCCGTCGCGCCGAGGCGGACTTTGCGTCCCAGGCACCGTTTATAGTGGCACTCAGCAGCACCACAGAGATGCTCCTAATTGTCATTGGACACTTTGCACACCGCAGGATCTGCAGGGTAGAAGGCCCAAGGACTGATACCAGACCAGAACTGGCCCAGTAACCTAGACCAGTAGTGGCTGAGGTGTGTTTCATTTCCGTAACAGTCTGTGCCTGTTCCATGGATTTGGGTTGGTACAGTTAATGACCCCCACCCCAAGTCCTTGGGACAGTATTTTGTAAACTTGACCGAGGTCTGTACTTGATTGTAGTCCCTTGATAGTTGTTGTTCTGACTGACTCTGTGTGCCCTGAGGGGGCGAGACCGGCCTCACTGAAGGGGCTGCCAATCACACCAGAACCAGTCGAGGGACAAGACCAATCACAGCGACACTGTACAGGACAGTGAATGGACATTCTTGTTTTTTTTTCTTTTATTCTTTCTTGAAACCAAAGGCCTTTTTATCTCCCCCCCTCCCCAGCCCCCATTTCTTTACATTCTTTTTCAATCAGATTGTACTGAGGTACTTACTGTAAATAAGAATATTAAGAAGAGAAATACCTATAAAGAAAAGATATTTTTCTACCAGATTTTTTTTCTAATTGAAATGATTGATTTGTATCATGTTTACAAGAGGCATATGTGTAGGATTGGGAATGATATAAAAAATAAAATTCAAAAAAAGAATATTTGTTGAATGGGAATTTATGGTATCTGGAAAGTAATGCTACTGATTGTGTTTCCTGGATTCAAAAGTGGTTGTCTAAGAATCCACGTACTTGAATAAAAAGATAAATGAAAAAGAAATAAAGCATTTATAAAAGCATCATTGGAAAGTGTCAGAAAGAATGCATTTAAAATAGAAGACAGAATACCCAAACACTAATGTGGCCATGATGCTTACTCTGTGACCTTAGAGATTTGCATATTTTTTACATGTCAAGCTCAATTATTTTCGTGTGTGTGTATAGGTGGGTCAAAGTTATGACGCAGGCAAATGTATATCCCTTTGCATTGATAATCTAATCATTTCCATAGTTAATTCCCCTCCCCCAAAGGAACAAGGCCTACTGTTTATTGAACTTGGAGACTGGGAATGCGGACACCGTGCCAACATGGGAGAATGTGTTTTTGGTGTCCAAAACAGAAAAGAGGGTTAAAGTGCACTGTAATGAAAAAAAAACCCCATAGAGAAGTATGTTAAATTAGGCTTTGAAATTGTGAGAAAATCATCAGTCTTCTCTGCTTGATCCTGGGGGGGCGTGTCGCCTGAAGGAGCTGAAGCTGCGCCACTCACATGTATTGAATTTAACAACAACAGCAACAACTAGCTAAATCAATTGCAGATATCAGAACAGACCTACCCTTTAGTCTCTGAGTGTTTTATGTGTTAATGACTTTTTTTTAGGTTATAGAAACCGTCTGTGATCTGACGTAGATATGTGGCTGTGACGTAGATAGGTGGCTGTGACGTAGATAGGTGGCTGTGACGTAGATAGGTGGCTGTGACGTAGATAGGTGGGGACTAGTGGCTGTGACGTAGATAGGTGGCTGTGACGTAGATAGGTGGCTGTGACGTAGATATGTGGCTGTGACGTAGATAGGTTGGGTTTCGCCCCGCCTAAACAACACTTAAGATGGAGACGGGTGAGAAACTGTTCACTGTTCTAACTGTTCTAACAACAAAGTTTTAAGCTTTTCCCACGCTTTCAGCAACTCACTTCACACGTATATAATGTACTGAGAAGCAAGTGACAGCACGTGTCAGAACATGTTATGGCAAAGTAAATACAGCAGGTGAAAGATTAGTTAGGAAAGAGTGCATGTGGATTCACTCTGTCAAGATTGAGGCCTGAGGCCTACATACTCACCCTAGGTGCGTACGTAAGAGTGCATTTCCTGTCGATTTTTTCCATTTGTGTCTGGGCATGTCTGAAATGGTTTCCTTCTGGGTGCCATGTGTCAGCAGTGTGAAAAGGCCAGTAGAATGAAGCACAGCGGCCTCTATGCTCAGCTCACTGGGAAGAAGCTCTCTCCTTATTCAAGGTTTGACTCCTGTGTGAAGGAACATTTTCTTTGTTCTTTGTGGAGAAGGTTGACCGAGTGAATCAAGCAGCTCAGCCACACCATATGAATAACTGATGCATTTTATATTAATTGTTACATTCATACATTTTTTCCAGGACATACAATATCAAGTTCATGAATTTGCTGTGACACTACAATATTTGAGTAGATATAAGTACAATTCTATAAAAATTCAACCCATTTAAAAAACGCATTTGCAAGCATCTCTGCTTTGCAATTCTCACTCACTTAATCTACAATCAGTGTAGTTAAATCGCGTTGATCCTCTGGATTACACAGATTACAGAGTCTCTCTCTCTCTCTCTCTCTCTCTCTCCTCTCCTCTCTCTCTCTCTCCCCCCCTCACTCTCTCTCCCTCCCTCTCTCTCTCTCCCTCTCTCTCTCCCTCCCTCTCTGTCTCTCTTTTTCTCTCTCCCTATCTCTCCCCCCCCCCTCTCTCTCTCTCTCTCTCCCTCTTTACACACAGACTCGACTCCGGAGACCCCTGCAGCCCAACACTATCTGGGGGTCCAAACCATTTCTGCAGTGCTAAAAAATCATCATAATGAGACAGTGTCATTGCCCATTCAGAAACAGGAGTCAGACTTCAGGGACAGAAGTGGAGAGACAGCCCTTGGGTACAGCATGTCCACTGCTTTAGAGGTTGACAGGTTAGGGCCCGGTTAATGAGTGGCAGCATCTGCAATGTTGTTTTCGCTTTCAGTGCTGCGATTTAGGTGACACAATAGGAAAAGTCCCTGAAATATTCATGAAACAGATGGGACTAAATATTAATGAGGTCCTTACTCCCCTTTTGTCTTCTGCCGCAGTGTTGGCTGAGAATTCCCAGAAATAGAACTACCTAAAGTACGGAATCCCCTGGAACTGGGTACGTCATCATTCTGAGGGGATCCATGGCGATCGTAGACTTAAATTTGACTTTGAACTTGCCTTTCCGCTTTGAAATGTATGTTATTTTAATGAGATTTCTAAAACAACTAATGCATTTAGCAATTTAAATAAGAGATTAGCAGGTCTTTCTGTGCAGGAGCCCCGCACTACCACAGTCACACTATCAATCCAAAAAACATATTTATAAACTTGTTTACAAAAAATCAGCAGCGTTCGTCTCAGTAAGAAGACAGTCACAACAGAGTTTGATGATTTTTGCTGGCGCAGACACTCACTACCATCCCAGAGAGTGACAGTGTAGCTCTAATCGACTGGCTGGTGCTATTTATCTTTGGTGGATCGATGGGGAACATAAACACCTGGCCCCAGACAGACAGTCAGAGAGAGAGGGAGAGAGGGGGGGGGAGAGGGAGAGAGAGAGGGAGAGAGGGGGGGGAGAGGGAGAGAGAAAGAGGGAGAGGGAGAGAGGGGGGGTGAGGTGAGAGAGAGAGGGAGAGAGGGTGGGGGGGGGAGTGAGAGAGAGAGTGAGAGGGAGAGAGGGCTAGAGTGGGGGGTGTTGGGTGTATAGATAGCGTAGTCGTCTCTCGCGTAGAGCCGAGAGCGCTGTTTAGTCTAGCATCGTAGCGCTGCGCTGTTTTAGCTCGCTCGTCTAGCTCATCTCGTGTATCGACGTCTAGCGCTCAGCTCATCTCGAGCTCTCGTCGCTCTAGCGTCTCGCTCATCTCGAGCGCATCTAGTATGCTAGCTAGTGAGCGGGAGCGAGGAAGGTAATTTTAGCCTAGCCTTGCAAGTCTTGCTATGTATTGATCTGTTTGTCCTGTTTTATAGTAGAGACAGTATAGTTGTGCTGTTTAGATGGATCTTTAATGTTCATGTAATGGGCCTTTTCTGGTTGGTGACATGCCAATAATCAACGTCTATAATTAGAAAATCGTTCTCAGGTACTGTTTATGAGTATCAGTTATTGTAAATAAATTAGGGGCGATGAGAATAGATCAACACAAATAAGAAAGCAAGGTGAAGTAGGTTTCATATTCGACATTCAACATTCGTCTCACATTCGGGAAACGCTAGTTTGCAGCGTCGGGTTAGGGACCGTGTTTAAACTACCCATAGTTATTAAGTTATTAAGATTAGGAGGATTTCATGCTATTTTCAGAGATAAGCAAGTTTCTATGATTTTGTTTGAAACTTAATTGAAAATGTAAAGGATGTGGATGTAGACCAGACTTCATAGAAATTATCTGGTGTGTATTTGAGATTTTTTTACACAATTTTGAAAAAGTTATTAGGATTTGAGAGGATTAATCTGATTTAAGATTATCTATAATTTTTGGAAACTTAATTGAAAAAGTAAAGGGTTTGGAAGTATACCCGACATTGTTAGAATACTATGGTGTCCGTTTGAGGTCTTATATTCATAAAAATATTATAAAAGTCATAATTTCTCTAAATTGTATGGGTAGTTTTCACCCGGTCCCTAACGCGACGCTGCAAAGTAGCGTCTTGCGAATGTGAGACGAATGTCGAATATGAAACTAACTTCACTTCTGTAAATAACCAACAACCACATTGTCTTGTCAAACCTACGTAACGTCCAACCCCATGTTAACAAACCGTTTTTATCTTCATTAAAACGTACATATGTAGGCCTATAGTTTATTATTTGAGTAAACAAGATTACATAGATTTACCATTTGCAAAAGAGGTGCAGAGACCTATTATTTGCTAGACCAAATACAACTCAGGGTTCAGTTTTGTTTGGCCGGTTATGTGAATTGATCCAACAAGCAAAGCTGACAAATCAGAAACAAGGGCGCGTGAAAGCTGCAAGCAAGTTTACATTTGGCTCTACTACTGTAGTACTGGCTAGATTGTATCTGTGTAAACGTTCCCTAGCGAAAACATTTTACTAACCCATTTTAAGCCTGTACAATACCATGCCCGTATCATACTTAACAGTATCATGTCGCTAACTGCTTCAAGTCAATGTTTTACTCAGAAAAGGACACTTTCGTCCCTCCTTTGTAAGTTGACATTCTGTATACTTTTTTCCCCACTTACCAGTGCTGTAGCTAGCTAGTTCGCTTACTTGTATGACAATACACGGAGTCAGTGTCATTTAAATATAACTGATTCAGATCAATGATGTGATAAGACACCGTCATTATCTGTTTTCCTACACATCATTTTCTCATCCCGACCCAGTCCATTGACCCAGTCAAGTTACAGTAGCCTTTTAAGAGCGAGTGTAGTGTGTATGAAGACGTTTTGTGCTTCCTCTCACAGCTGGCCGTGTTGCTAAGAAGCAACGACAGGAGGATGCGCAACAGCTTCAAAAGGCAGCAGTCCAGCTGCTGAACCAACACCAGAATCTCCCAAACCTGCTCCTGGAGGTGGGGGTGAGTGATCACCGTCTCTACCCATCTCTCTCTGTATCATTCAGCCCAGGCAGGGACTCAGAGGTCCAGACTCGACCCATTGGGCTTGCTGTGCATTAAAGTAACTGCACTTTTCTCTCTCTAGAACCCTGAGCCATGCAATGTGATGGACCAGGAGACGATGGGAAGGAAGGAGTCTGTCAGTGACTGTCCCACACCCCACATTGGGGGTTCCTTGCTGGGTGTGTTACATATAAACATCCCTGGTTAAATGAGTTGACCTACCAGATGTATCATAATACTTTGAATGCACATGGAGTGAGTGCTCGAAATGCTTATCCCATCTGTATGTGTTTGTTTGTGTGCTTGTATCAATGTTTGTGTGTATGTTTGTGTGCTTGTATCAATGTGTGTGTTGCTAGTCGGTGAGCTGCGTCACCAGGCTGCGGAGCTAGGAGTACCAGTCAGTGTCCTGTCAGTGAGGATGGTGCTGGATAGAGTACAGCAACTGACCTCCAGCGCCCTAGACGGGGAGAAAAAGCACGCTCTGCTTAACACCACTCAGCGGGTGAGTGCCTGGGATTCCCCTACGTGGAAACAGTAGGCCTTCCCGTGAAGAGTAAGGGGGAATCTAAAGTTGTGCGCCCTCTGCCCTCTCGTCTCCAGCGGCAACTGTGCGCGCTGCTCCACTCCACCCAGCAGCTGCTCTCTCTCGGAGCCTTCTGCCCCCGCCTCTTCTGGCAGGAGTACTGGAGAGACCAGGTGAGAGGGGGGGGGTACTGGAGAGACCAGGTGAGAGGGGGGGTACTGGAGAGACCAGGTGAGAGGGGGGGTACTGGAGAGACCAGGTGAGAGGGGGGGGTACTGGAGAGACCAGGTGAGAGGGGGGGTACTGGAGAGACCAGGTGAGAGGGGGGGTACTGGAGAGACCAGGTGAGAGGGGGGGTACTGGAGAGACCAGGTGAGAGGGGGGGTACTGGAGAGACCAGGTGAGGGGGGGGTACTGGAGAGACCAGGTGAGAGGGGGGGGTACTGGAGAGACCAGGTGAGAGGGGGGGTACTGGAGAGACCAGGTGAGAGGGGGGTACTGGAGAGACCAGGTGAGAGGGGGGGTACTGGAGAGACCAGGTGAGAGGGGGGGTACTGGAGAGACCAGGTGAGAGGGGGGGTACTGGAGAGACCAGGTGAGCGGGGGGGGTGGAGGACAGGGGTCTGAGTGACCTCGCACAGCCATGTCAGCATGTGAGATTAATGTGCGCTGCGTTTGTGTTGGTGTAGAAGCAGGTCTGCTTAGAGGTGGCGTACCATCTCCACGTTCTCAACATCCTAACTCTGGAGACCATCCTAGAGAGGTATACCAACATGCTCAAATCTTATTTATGATTTGAATGAAGATACTACTACTACTACTACTACTACTAGTAGTTGTAGTATATATGATATGATGTATATTCTCCTGTAGTGACCGAGCGGTGTGTTCCTGGCTGGGGGCAGAGCTAAGGGCTGTGTGTGGAGGGACAGCTTCTGCAGAGGAAGAGGAGGAAGACCGGGAAGTCCGCCACAAGGTTCTCACCCGTAAGATCTCTTCGTCTAAGTTCACTTGTACGGGACAGTGACATTGACAGGGTAGTTATATATATACATGCCACGTGTGTAGTGTCTGTGGTGCTGAGAGGGTGCTGGTGTTTCAGTGGTGGTGATGGTTCTGGTGAAGGCGGGGTTCCGAGAGACCCAGGACCCAGCAGCGCAGGACAGAGACCCAGGACCAGCAGCGCAGGACAGGAATCTCCCCCAGCTCTGCAGCTCTCTCTGGACCAGCAGCTCGGCTGTGAGTCCCCACCCCCTGGACCCTGATACCAGACCTGGACACAGACTCAGACCTGAAGCCAGACCTAGACCCAGACCTGTACTCCTGTTGATTTGGAATGAAAATCGAACAGCCGTCAACCCATCCGACTGGATTAAAGGTATCCACTGTGTCTGTATGTGTGTGGACTGTGTGTGGAAACTGTGGTTTCCTTGTCTTCCAGGGGTCCTGGATGCCTCAGGACGAGAGCACAGGGACACAGCAGCTGAGCTCTGGTGAGCAGGGACAGGCCTACAGCGTCTTGTCATTAGAATGCTGGACTGTAGAACTGGAGAATGTCTCAGCTTCTGTTGCTAACAACAGGGATGACTTGGGGGTGTCAGGAAATTGGCGCGCACTCAAGGCAGAGAAGAATATAAGAAAGCAATGTAGTTGATAGATGAATACAGCCACACGGGCTGATGAAACGCGTGGGGCGAGAACAGCGCGGGCGCAGCGCGGGAGCGAGCGAGAGAGAGCGAGAGAGAGAGAGAGAGAGAGAGAGAGAGAGAGAGGAGAGAGAGAGAGAGAGAGAGAGAGAGAGAGAGAGAGAGAGAGAGAGCGAGAGAGAGAGAGAGAGAGAGAGCGAGAGAGAGAGAGAGAGAGAGAGATAGAGACGAGAGAGACAAAAAAAAGCAGAGAGAGCGAGGAGAGAGAGAGAGCGCGCTAGATAGATATAGAGAGAGCGATCGAGGAGCGAGATAGCTGAGATCTAGGAGCTATCGATCTAGACAGATCAATCTACCCACAACCCACCCCACCCTCTCTCTCTCTCTCCTCACATCTCTCTCTCTCTCTCTCTCTTCTCTCAGGGTTCAGCTGTTCGATGCGACCTTGTGCGGAGAGTCGGTATCACCGGATGCGCTTCGCCGTTTCTTCACACACACGCTCACACATGCGCTCACCTACAGGCCCCGCCTCACAGGTACGCCCCCACGGCGCCCCCTGCTGTCCTGTTAGACACGGCCCGAGCGCTCAGCGGGAACACTGTGAACATGATGTCTGAGTCGTCTGTGCATCTTGTGTCCCCGTAGTGTCAGACGCCGTATCCATGCAGAGCGGCTGGAGCTTCTCTCACAGCAGCCGCTTACTCACCGCGCTGTTCCAGAAGGTTCTACGCTCCTCTCTCTCTCTCTCTCTCTCTCTCTCTCTCTCTCTCTCTCTCCCCCGCATTGCTTTTTCCCTTTCTGTCTCTGTCTCTCTCTCTCTCTCTGTCTCTCTCTCTCTCTCTCTCTCTCTCTCTCTCTGTCTCTCTCTGTCTTCCTGTTCTAGGTATAGGTCAACCTCTGAATACCACATCATAGTGTGACTGGCTTAGCCTGTGTTATTTATGGACTTTTCTTCGAGACAGCGTAAGGCTGTTTAAGCGCTCAAGTGAAGTGTGTTCACCTGGTGTTGTTTTCCCTGGTTTTGATTTATGAGACCTGTTCCCTTTACTTGGTGTATTTAGCTGTAAAACCAGTCAACTTATAACTTATAACTGTGTGTGTGTGTATATGTGGTGTGTGTATGTGTGTATATGTGTGTGTGTGTGTGTGTAGCTGGCGGTGATTTTCAGAGTGGATGAGCTGCTCTCTCACCTCCAGCAGGTGCTGGAGACCCAGGAGGTCAACTGGCAGCATGTGCTCTGCTTCCTGTCCACCCTGCTGGTCTTTAACCCAGACACCCAGTCCAGCCTCCAAGGTATACACACACACACACACACACACACACACACACACACACGGACAGGTACACAGACACACGTCCTCTGTCCACCCTGCTGGTCTTTAACCCAGACCCAGTCCAGCCTCCAAGGTATACACACACACACCACACACACACACACACACACACACACACGGACAGGTACACAGACAGACGTCCTCCTGTCCACCCTGCTGGTCTTTAACCCAGACACCCAGTCCAGCCTCCAAGGTATACACACACACACACACACACACCACACACACACTCACACACACACACACACACACACACGGACAGGTACACAGACAGACGGACCTCCTGTTCTCCCCCAGAGCTGCTGTCCAAACTGTTAAAGTCAGCGTTTGAGGGGTACAACCTGGAGAGCATGATCACTGCCTTCCTGCTGGCCCGCCAGGGGGCGCTAGAGGGCCCGGCCCTCTTCCCTTCATACAGCCACTGGTTCAAGGTGAGTCAGCCGGCTGGGCCAGAGACAGACAGCTTCTAGAGACATGTTTCTATAAAAGAGGTCTCCTTCCTGACCGGCCTTCCTTCCTGTCTCTACAGATGTCGTTTGGGGGGGGCGAACAGTTGCCACAGCAACAGTAAAAAGTCCTTGGTGTTCCTGCTCAAGTTCTTGTCGGACCTGGTGCCCTTTGACCCTCCTCAGTACCTGAAGGTAACCTCTCGCCCCAGATGCGGAGGACAGGTGGATGACAGGTGGATGACTGGAGGACAGGTGGATGACTGGAGGACAGGTGGATGACAGGTGGATGACTGGAGGACAGGTGGATGACTGGATGACAGGTGGATGATAGGTGGATGACTGGATGACAGGTGGATGACTGGAGGACAGGTGGATGACAGGTGGATGACTGGAGGACAGGTGGATGACTGGAGGACAGGTGGATGACAGGTGGATGACTGGAGGACAGGTGGATGACTGGATGACAGGTGGATGATAGGTGGATGACTGGATGACAGGTGGATGACTGGAGGACAGGTGGATGACTGGATGACAGGTGGATGACTGGACGACAGGTGGTCTCCTTGTTCCCTGTGGTGATGGTTGTCCTGCTCTCCCCCAGGTCCACCTCCTCCACCCCCCCTACGTAGCAGTGAAGCATCGCAGCCTGCTCAAGGAGTACGTCTCTCTGGCCAAGACCAGACTGGCCGACCTTAAGGTGCCACAACATCCCACAACATGTCTGGAGGGGCCTGTGGAAGTGGTTCTCTTCTGTTAAGTCTTTAACACACTTTGCCCTGGGTGTGTGTGTGTGTGTGTGTGCGTGTGTGTGTGCACGTGTTTGCAGGTCTCGCTGGAGGACATGGGTCTTTATGAAGATGTCTCAGGGGCAGCAGCACCAGTTCAGGTGGTAACACACTGTCTCCTATCTGTAACACTGTCTCCTATCTGTAACACTGTCTCCTAGCTGTAACACTGTCTCCTAGCTGTAACTGTGGTGGATTTTGATTATGATAAAACAGGGCAAACTTTAGGTGAGGACAGGGGTACGTCAGGTCAGAAAAATAGGCCCAAGATGGCCGACTACTAGGGACTAAAAAGCACAAATTGTCTGAACAACACCATACTGTCTGAACAACCCCAGCAAACTGTCTGAACAACAGCAGCTGGGAGTAATCAAACATGAAGTATATTTCCTGTTTCTGAAGGTTTCGGCTGCATGGTACATTAACATAACACTGTCTCCTAGCTGTAACATGATGTGCAGACCATGTGACTGTGTTGATGTTGTGTGTGTCCACAGCCCCAGTGCCAGGCTGGCCAGGATGCAGAGAAGGCGGTGTCTCTGTTCGAGAGCACCGGGAGGATCTCGGCCACTGTCATGGAGGCAAGGTACTGGACTGGAGCTGGGTGTGTTCAGCCCCCCCGGTCCGAGACACTCCTCTCATCACTTCCTCTCATCGCTCTCTCTTCTCTCTCTCCTCGTTCTCCAGTATCTTCAGGAGGCCCTACTTCCTGACTCGATTCCTCCCAGCCCTCATGACCCCCCGCCTGGTGAGTTCCCTCCCCTCACCTGACCGGTAAGTTGGAACAAAGACCCCTCAAGTGTTGCTGTAATGATCTCTCGCTCCCCCTCTCTCCGTCTCTCTCAGCTGCCCGTGAAAGCCGACGCCCAGATGAGGTTCATAGAAGCACTCAGGAAGTGAGTTCCCTCCGGCCATCACAACATCGCAACACTGCCATCACGTCTCTCTGTCTGACCAAACCACGGTGTGATCCAGCCACAGTGTGGGGTGAAGGCACCACTGATGGTTGTGTGTGTGTGGTGTGTGTGTGTGTGTAGAGCAGAGAAGATTCCACCTGCTCAGTACTCCTCCTATATCCAGTCGTGTCAGCGAGAGAGGCAGAGGCAGCAGGATGGTGGGTATCTTAACTAGGGTTACAGTACATCGCAGCCCTGGCCCACACCTACAAACAGCTACCTGTTCGATGGAATGGTACCGGAGGCGTGTTCGTGCCGGCTGATGACGAGTGTGTGTGTGTGTGTGTGTGTGTGTGTGTGTGTGTGTGTGTGTGTGTGTGTGTGTGCGTGCGTGTGTGTGTGTCAGGAGGAGGGTGTGCGCAGGAGGACGACGACCCTCTGGATGTGTTGAAGTCTCAGCTGCAGGAGTTCAGAGGCTTGGTGACGCAGGGGGACCATGGAGGTCAGCTGACCAGCTACACACACACACACACACACACACACACACACACACACAGGCACACACACAAGTGACTGACCCTGCTCCTCTTGCTCTCTCCTCCCCAGAGGTGTCCTCCCAGCTTGCCAGGATGTCACACACCCTGGGCGTTATCTTCCCGGGCCGTACGGACACCCTGATTGGCCAGGCCGTCGTCGAGCTCTACACAGACGGGCGCGCGCCTCCGGAACGACACGTCAAAGTAGGACAGCGTGGTGTGGCTCCGCCGCCTTTCCTGGAATCCCTGCTGACATCTCACCTTCGGTCATGGGGCCTGTCCTGACCACAGTCCTGAGCACATTCCTGCCCTGCGGTAACTCAGCCGTGTGTTCACAGGTCGTCAACCTGGTTCTGAGGAGCTTCTGTCAGTGTCTGCTGGATGCCAGCAGACTCCACCCTCCAAACAGGTGAGGGCAGGAACACGCCGCGTGGCGACCCCAGTCTAAGGGGCCGTGAGAACCGTCTTGCAGTGTGTTCCGCTCAGCAGACTACCAGTCTCTCTGACCCCCCCCCACCAGGCAGAGCCCGTGGGCGTCCCAGTTCGTGAGCACCCATGCTGGGGCACAGCCAGCTGCTCTCCGCCCTGCTCCACCGCCTCTGGGACCTGCTGGCCAACCAGGTACACATCTGTCTGCCTGCCTGCCTCTCTGTCTCTGTCTTTCTCTCTCTATCTCTCTCTTTCTCTGTCTTTCTCTTTGTCTCTGTCTCTGTCTCTCTCTCATCAGTATTTCCCCCTCTCCATAGGGTCCCTCGTTGAGTGCAGCTCATGTTCTCGGCCTGGGGGCATTTGTTTCGCACCTCCATGCAAGCCAGTCCCACTGCCCCCTGGTCCAGCTGTGTCCGGCTGTGCCGCCCGGCCCGGTGCCGGTCTCCGAGGCGCTCGGCTCCGCCCTGTCCTGCACCACGCACACCGACATGCTCTTCTGCGTCCGGTGAGACGGAAAACACTCTCACCTGTTCTACATGTTTCAGTGTTTCACTTTAAGGTTGACTGCTGACCCTCTCGAACATCTCTAACATGTTGTCGGTGACTTATGTCTTTGTGGTGGTGGCTGTCCCCAGCTTCTGTGTGGCAGCCGTGAGCTACGGCCTGTGCAGAGGAGACTCCCAGCCCGACCCTCGGCAGTACACTCCAGCCTGGCTGTGCAGGAAGGTACGGAGCTGTCCTGCATGGCCACACAGTGTGACACTGAGGTGTCCTCCCAGTGTGACACTGAGGTGTCCTCCCAGTGTGACACTGCGTTCCTTTGCATTGGTAACTAAGTTAGTGGTGTGTGTTGTGTGTGTGTGTGTGTTGTGTGTGTTTCTCTCTCTCTCTCCAGCTGCTGTATCTGGTCCCCAGACTTCTGCCCGAGATGCGTGACGACCTCCCCGTCAGGGGGGAGGACGCGGGGCGGCCGGGGACGTGCGTGGAGGGGGCGGGGCCCGAGGGACGGGAGCAGGAGCAGTGGAGCAGTCTGACGGACGACAGCGCCCCCTGGAGGACGTCTGTCCGGGCTCTGTGGAGCCACGATGCATTCCGGCTCGCACTACAACTCCCACAATGCCAGGTGCGACCGCGGGAAAAGGCTTTGGGGAGAGCTTAGCTGAAGTCGTCCGAAACGGTTCTGACGTGTCACCGTTTCTGTCCAGGTGTCTTTCTCCGAGTGGCTGGCCACTGAGCTCAGAGTGCAGAGGAGTGAGGATGCCCTGTCTGATCCAGATAGGTATTGTACTCTCCTATGTACAGCACACACACACGCATTCCATGACTGAGTGTGTTGTAAATTGTTTGTGTGTGTGACAGGCAGGAGTACCATCAGTGGGCCTGCATGCAGCGGTACCTGCCCTGCCCTGTGGAGCAGGGAGGCTGTGGAGGAGACCAGAGGAGGCTCTGCTCTGACATCCTCAACGCCATCCTGGACCTGCACACCTGCTCCCTCCAGAGCCACCCTCAGGGGGGCCCCCGCCACAGGAACCTGCCTCCCTGACCTGCTCTGCACACTACAGGTGCTTTGGCTCTCCTCCAGCCTTTATTCAACCTTATTTATGGTCTGGATGTGTGTCTAATGTTTGGATTTGTGTGTGTGTGTGTGTGTGTGTGTGTAGGAGGTTGTGTATGAGATGGAGCTGACCGGTCAGTCTCAGGGTGCCAGGGTTCGGACAGGTCACTTCCTGTTGGATGTACTGTCCCAGAAATGCCCTTTGATCCCTGCGCCCCAGCCAATCAGCAGTCAGCTGAGCCTGCAGCAGACTGTGCATGTCTGGAACAGGTAGACCCGCCTCCTCTCCTGTCTAAATGGATCACCAGTGTTCATGTTTCACACGGCTGCTCATGCGTGCTTCATCTGCGTGCTTCATCTGTGTGTGTCAGGGTTCTACTGTCCCTTCCTGCGGTGATGTTGGTCACAGTGAGGACTGAAGCAGGAAGGACAACTCTGGACTGTCAGGCTCTGATAGACCATGTCAACCTGTACCAGGTGAGACTGTCCTCACAGAGCATGTCAACTTGTACCAGGTGAGACTGTCCTCACAGAGCATGTCAACCTGTACCAGGTGAGAATGTCCTCACAGAGCATGTCAACCTGTACCAGGTGAGACTGTCCTCACAGACCATGTCAACTTGTACCAGGTGAGACTGTCCTCACAGAGCATGTCAACTTGTACCAGGTGAGACTGTCCTCACAGACCATGTCAACCTGTACCAGGTGAGACTGTCCTCACAGAGCATGTCCACCTGTACCTGGTGAGACTGTCCTCACAGAGCATGTCAACCTGTACCAGGTGAGACTGTCCTCACAGAGCATGTCAACCTGTACCAGGTGAGACTGTCCTCACAGAGCATGTCAACCTGTACCAGGTGAGACTGTCCTCACAGACCATGTCAACCTGTACCAGGTGAGACTGTCCTCACAGACCATGTCAACCTGTACCAGGTGAGACTGTCCTCACAGAGCATGTCAACCTGTACCAGGTGAGACTGTCCTCACAGAGCATGTCAACCTGTACCAGGTGAGACTGTCCTCACAGAGCATTTCAACCTGTACCAGGTGAGACTGTCCTCACAGGCCATGTCAACCTGTACCAGGTGAGACTGTCCTCACAGGCCATGTCAACCTGTACCAGGTGAGACTGTCCTCACAGAGCATGTCAACCTGTACCAGGTGAGACTGTCCTCACAGAGCATGTCAACCTGTATCAGGTGAGACTGTCCTCACAGAGCATGTCAACCTGTACCAGGTGAGACTGTCCTCACAGAGCATGTCAACCTGTACCAGGTGAGACTGTCCTCACAGAGCATGTCAACCTGTACCAGGTGAGACTGTCCTCACAGAGCATGTCAACCTGTACCAGGTGAGACTGTCCTCACAGAGCATTTCAACCTGTACCAGGTGAGACTGTCCTCACAGGCATGTCAACTTGTACCAGGTGAGACTGTCCTCACAGAGCATGTCAACCTGTACCAGGTGAGACTGTCCTCACAGACCATGTCAACCTGTACCAGGTGAGACTGTCCTCACAGAGCATGTCAACCTGTACCAGGTGAGACTGTCCTCACAGACCATGTCAACCTGTACCAGGTGAGACTGTCCTCACAGAGAATGTCAACCTGTACCAGGTGAGACAAAAATATGAATTCTGTCTTTTCCCTCTGTGCTTGTGCTTCCCTGTGTGTGTGTGTGTGTGTGTGTGTGTGTGTGGTGTGTGTGTGTGTGTGTGTGTGTGTAGAGGCAGGTGTGTTCCCCGGCTGGTTTACTGCCCTACCACCTGACGGCGCACCTCTTAAAGGTTTGACCCCTCCTCTTTCATGTGGACAGAGATTTGTGAAACCAACGAGTGAAAGTCACTGTCAATATACAAGAACTCTTCTCACTTCCTCTTTGTCTCCTCCTTCCTCTGTTCCTCTGTCTCTCCCAGGGTGTGCTGAGTGGCAGTATGAGGTGTGAGGATCCTTCCAGAGAGGTGAACCAGGCCTGGTCTCAGATCAGCCTCCTCTGCCCCCTGTTCCTGGTCTCTGCTGTGGTACAACTCCAAATACCTTCGTCATCCACAGCTTGAACACGTGGCCTGTATCCACGCCACACCTGCTGTCTTGTATATCTAACCAAGGTGTGCTGTGTGTGTGTGTGCCAGCGATGGTGGGGCCGTCTCCGCGTGGTGCTGGAGTGTGTGTGGCGGGGGGGGACTGTCCGACAGAGATCCTCTACCAGAGCAGCTCCAGCTGCTGCAGACCTGCTGCCTCTGGGCCCCCAGGTGACACACACAGCAGAGCAGAGCGCCCCAGAGCAGAGCGCTCTGGAACAGGCCTCCCGGGCCTTTCTCTGTCGCAAATCTCATAGGATGAATCCTGTCATCACAACTAAGCTCCATTTCCATTTACAGGTTAGAGAAGGGTGTGGCCACCGTGCCAACTGGCCCGCCCCTGTTGCTGGCGGCCACTCTGCACTCTGCGTGGACAGGGCGGGGCCAGAGCGTCCAGACGAGTGTTGATTGGCTGTGTGATGTGAAGGACAGGCAGGTGAGGTTCCATGTCTCTTCCGACCCTGAGCTCGCCTGTCATACTGGGGATTCTCCTGTAGGGGGCGCCTCAGGGGGTAGAGGGGTTCAAACACTCATCGCAAGGTTGGTGGTTCGATCCCCGACTCCTTCTGGCCATGTGTCGAAGTGTCGTTGAACAGACACTGAACACCACGTTGCTCCTGAGGGGCAGGCCAGCACCGTGCATGGCTGCTTCGCCTGGCAGTGTGTGAGCGAGAGGCAGAAGATGTAGAGCACTTTGAGTGCCGCTAAGGCAGAAGAGCGCTATATAAATGCGGTCCTTTGACCTCTCCCTAGGTCCTGGTGTACCTGCTGTACCTGTGTGTGACAGACCTCCTCACCACCCTTCTCCAACCCCAGGTACAACACCACCCCAGAATACACACACAGAGATAGGTTGCTGTGGTCAATGGAGGTTATGGGAGCTCTTTGAAAAAAAAATTGACTAAAACCTGATTGCAGTAGCTGATTACAATATAACCGGTAAATACAAAGAATAAACAAATGGACTGACATAAGCCCACATGTGCAGGAGGTGAAAGGTCACCAGAAAGGGGCGGAGCTGTGTCCTCACATCCTGGCCCTGCTTGTCCCCTCCTCTGATTGGCTGTTGCTCTTCAAGTCTCCTGGCCCAGGTAGCCAATCAACTACTCCACTCTACAAGATGTGCCCTGATTGGTCAACGGAATTCTAACCCCACAAGTCCAAATATAACAACCTGGGAGTTATAACGTGCGTCTGATACATCATGTTCAAATGTTAAAACAATCTTCTCATTCCAGACCAGGGCCTGTACCAGTCTGTAGCCATGGTTACCTCAGATGAGCACACCAGGCTGATGCCGCTGGCCTTTTACAGGTCAGAGTTCACCTAGAGCGCCACACATGATCAAGATGGAAAACAAGGATTTGTAATTGTGGAGTATTTTACCTAGTGCATATCTGATGCAGTGCATAGTACATACTACTGTGCACGTCATGTAAAGGTACGTGTGTGTGTGTGTGTGTGTGTGTGTGTGTGTGTGTGCAGTCTGGTTCTCCAGCTGAGTCCAGAGGACCAGGACAGAACAGGCAGAACTCCAGGGTTCCTCCAGTCTGCCGTCCTCTGCTACGTCTCCCTGCTCAACCTCTTCCTGGACGGAAGCACGCCACGACCAATCGCTGACCTCTCCACTGATCAGGTGACAGATCAGGGTAGCGTTAGGTCATTACTTAACAAAGTGGAAACATACACTATAGCAGTGCAACAGTCATGTAGCTCTCATTCAGCAATACATATATCATACTGTAGCATAATATCTAGGTTCCTGTGTGACCTCTCTTGTCATGTGTATGGGTGTTCCTGTGTGACCTCTAGATGGACCTGTCCCAGATTCTGGGTTCAGCTCAGCGCTTCCTGCTGAGAGCCCTCTCTGTGAGCTCCGCCCCCTTTCTGTCCAGCAGCCAACTCACCCAGGTAACACACACACCCAGGTAACACCCTCACCCAGGTAACACCCTCACACACTCACCCAGGTAACACCCTCACCCAGGTAACACCCTCACACACTCACCCAGGTAACACACTCACCCAGGTAACACCCTCACACAGGTAACACACTCACCCAGGTAACACCCTCACACACTCACCCAGGTAACACACTCACCCCTGTGGGAAGGCTGCTAGATCAGTGTCTACCCGGTCATTGTCATGGTGGTGGTGTCATGGTCGTCTAAAGGATCTCTCTGTGTGCCTGTCAGCTGGAGGCCCTGTGCTCTGAGCTGGACCCAGCTGTGGCAGGAGCTCTGTCTGCCCGCCTCAGCCAGGAGATGGACTTCCTGTAGACATCCTCTACTTCCTGTAGACATCCTCTACTTCCTGTTGGACGGCCGGGCCGACTCGAAGACACACAGACGACATGGGAGTTGGGGGGAGCAGGAGATGATTATATTTTCTTATAAAGAATGTACAGATAACAAAACGTACTGCAGTGTCGCAGTCAAAGGTTATGCGGTTGACAGTTGTAACGTTTCCTTCTCTGCGTGTGTTCGTGTCTGTCAGTGGCACTGGGAGTAGAGCCTCTGCTCAGCATTGGGACTATTTCTTCACACGCATATTAGGCCACTTGCAGGTGCATAATGTATATCCAAGAAGACTTCAAAAAATGTCCCTGTCAAACACCGTTAGCCCTTCTCATGGTATATAATGTAAAGTTGAAATGATTACTTACAATGCACTATAATAACTTAATAAAATAAAAATAAAGCCCTAATCTAAAGATAACAACTGTCTTTGATCTCGTGGACCACAAGCAGTAGAAGCGCTTCAGGTGTGGAGATTTGAGCTGTTATAACATGACTGAATATTACAACAGCACACAAATAATCACGTTTCTTAGCTTTCAGTCGTTTCTGCAGCCATACTAACCTCCAGCCTCAGATCACACACAAGCCATAAGGCAATACCTCCTCACTTGAATGTCCCATGCTACCCTCTGCTAAAACCTGCCTAGCAACCCAACTAGTTTTTTTGTTCAGTCATTTATTTTGTACACTAGTGTGTTACAAGGTACACCCTGTGGATTCCACCACCAACATTAAGACATCTGTTGGAAGGCCAGGGCACCCCTCAGACTCCCCTCATCTCTTACCCCCCTGAGTCCGTGGGAGTCACTGCCATTTGTGTTCAAGGCTCTGAGGTGGAGGGTGCAAGCTGTTATTGAACTGGGCCACCAGTTCCCCTGTGGCTGAGATGGTCTGGGGGAGGGGTTCCTGGGGGAGGGAGGAGGCGCTGCTCCCTCCTTGGGTGAGGGGGTGCACCATGGACATGTGGACGTTCAGGTTGTGGGCCTTCTCAAAGCGCTTCCCACACATGGCGCACTCAAAGTCCAGATCGGCCTCTGCCTTGTGTTTGGTCATGTGGTATTTCAGGGAGGCCCTTTGGCGGCATTGGAAACCACACACCTCACACCTGGAGACAGAGAGACAGAGAGAGAGGTAAAGACACATTAATGTCCTGGTTCATTCCTTTCTCAAACTATTACCTATAACGAGAGACGCTCTGATCTTTCCGTGCCCCTGGGCTTCTTACTGTAGTGGCTTGGCTCCAGAGTGGCGCATCTGGTGGACAGACAGGTGCTTCCTCTGCTTGAAGGTCTGGCCACACTGGTCACATATGTAGTTCCTCACCTCTGGGAACAGGTAAAGGACCAGATTTAACTGGTTAATAGAGACTTCTCCAATCATCTGTGTGTCTATGGTACCTGCGTGGATGAGTTTGATATGTCATACCTGTGTGGATGAGTTTGATATGTCCTACCTGTGTGGATGACTGATATGTCCTACCTGTGTGGATGAGTTTGATATGTCCTACCTGTGTGGATGAGTTTGATATGTCCTACCTGTGTGGATGACTTTGATATGTCCTACCTGTGTGGATGACTTTGATATGTCCTACCTGCGTGGATGACTTTGATATGTCCTACCTGTGTGGATGAGTTTGATATGTCCTACCTGTGTGGATGACTTTGATATGTCCTTCCTGTGTGGATGAGTTTGATATGTCCTACCTGTGTGGATGAGTTTGATATGTCCTACCTGTGTGGATGAGTTTGATATGTCCTACCTGTGTGGATGAGTTTGACGTGTCTCTGAAGGTAGCGATCGATCATGAAGACCTTGTTGCAGCCAGGGTGGGGGCAGGGGCGCTCCCTCACCTCCTCATGGTGCTCTTTGATGTGCTTCTGCAAACACACACGACACACAAACGTTGTAGAACAGTTTAAAAATAGAACATTTACAAAGGTGTACATGATCTTGTAAACATGCCGTTTCCATTCACATGCAAGGATTTATCCACCACATTTTACACAAAGGAGGAAAACACATTTCTGACCCAGGTAAGTCAACGAATGGATGAAAAAACGCCAAGAGATCATAACTTCAATTATAACGGACTGTTCTGTTACACTGCCTCAGGTGGCTAATGTATGACGTGTCTGACGATCTTTCTACGTCGCTTGAGATCAGCCAGGAAAGTTCTAGTCTACCTCACCTTCATCCCGTCTGCTCCTCGATACACAGCTGTGCAGCCTTGGTACGGACATTTGTAAATGTTGGGCAGCTCCTCTCTGGAGATGACAGAAGTTGCAGACAGTTATTTCCCCCCTGCCAGAGAGCACATTACCCCTGCCAGAAGTCACATGACCCCTGCCAGAGGGCACATGACCCCTGCCAGAAGGCACATGACCCCTGCCAGAAGGCACATGACCCCTGCCAGAAGGCACATGACCCCTGCCAGAGGGCACATGACCCCTGCCAGAGAGCACATGACCCCTGCCAGAAGGCACATGACCCCTGCCAGAAGGCACATGACCCCTGCCAGAGGGCACATGACCCCTGCCAGAGAGCACATGACCCCTGCCAGAAGGCACATGACCCCTGCCAGAGGGCACATGACCCCTGCCAGAGAGCACATTACCCCTGCCAGAGAGCACATGACCCCTGCCAGAGGGCACATGACCCCTGCCAGAGGACACATGACCCCTGCCAGAGGACACATGACCCCTGCCAGAGGACACATGACCCCTGCCAGAGGACACATGACCCCTGCCAGAGGACACATGACCCCTGCCAGAGGACACATGACCCCTGCCAGAGGACACATGACCCATGCCAGAGGACACATGACCCCTGCCAGAAGACACATGACCCCTGCCAGAGGACACATGACCCATGCCAGAAGACACATGACCCCTGCCAGAGGACACATGACCCATGCCAGAAGTCACATGACCCCTGCCAGAGAGCACATGACCCCTGCCAGAAGACACATGACCCCTGCCAGAGGACACATGACCCATGCCAGAAGACACATGACCCCTGCCAGAGGACACATGACCCCTGCCAGAGGGCACATGACCCATGCCAGAGGACACATGACCCCTGCCAGAGGACACATGACCCATGCCAGAGGACACATGACCCCTGCCAGAGGACACATGACCCATGCCAGAGGACACATGACCCCTGCCAGAGGACACATGACCCCTGCCAGAGGACACATGACCCATGCCAGAGGACACATGACCCATGCCAGAGGACACATGACCCCTGCCAGAGGACACATGACCCCTGCCAGAGGACACATGACCCATGCCAGAGGACACATGACCCCTGCCAGAGGACACATGACCCATGCCAGAGGACACATGACCCCTGCCAGAAGACACATGACCCCTGCCAGAGGACACATGACCCCTGCCAGAGGACACATGACCCTGGGGCTGCTGATGCTTTCGATCCGGGGGTCATGGAGGAAGACAAATCTCCGAGAGGAGACACAAGACATCGACACAATCACCAGGATGTCCTCACACACTTCCTGTTTTACGTCCTGGTGAAGGCTGTTTGATCAGATTGAACAACAACAACGACAGAAGATTCATTCATCTGTAGTTCGTTTGCACTACAGTTAGTCTGTACTCAAATGAGTCAGTAGTTAGTCAGTCTTTAGTTTGTAGAGCAGTGAGTTACCTCTCTAACTTGAACTTTTTCTTCCAGCCTGGCTTGGGACCTGGTTTCTTCTTCTCTTTAGGCTCCATCGGAGGCTTTGCTGCGCTTCTCTTCTTCCTGGGCGCGGCCACTCTGCAAGGCACCAATCACAATCCTTCATTCACCATCTACATCTCCTGGTGTTCCAAACAGTACAGTCTGACCCTCCCCCTTGTCACCCCAACCAGGACACAGAACCACCACTCACCTTTTCTCTGGGTATGGCTGAAACAGCTCAGTATCCTCGTCCTTCCTCCGATCAGCTTCAAACTCATCGCTCGACCCTCTGAGGACACACACACAAGAAACCATCAGCCAATCAGTTTGTGATTTGAATCGGTAGTTTCCGAGCACCAAAACTGAGCTTGACCCGCTGATGACTCACCTGTCTGAGAAGTCGCTGTCCCCCAGGGGAGGGGCTACAGGGGACGGGGTCTCCTCGCTACCCAGGAAGTCTGGGAACACAGCCAGGGACGCATTACAACAATTCTATGCTCGACACAAATTGAAATGACAGAATGGAATATCTCCTGGAAATATCCAGGAGAAAACCACAATACACAGCATCCTACATCACCCTGCTTAGGAAGGAGTAGTTACTGGAGGTGACATGATTTTTTTCTCTCCTTGTCTCACCATCCGTTCTGGTGGTGTCAACCTGCATGGAGCTCTGGGGCTGGGGGGTGGCTGCAGGGCTGGGTTGGGTCAGGGTGGAGGACATCACTTCAGGAGCTCCATCGCCTCTCCAATGACAATCGCCGTCCGGTAACGAGCCCCCACCGCAATCACCTCCGCGGGTCACTGCGTGTCCAGGGTTGGCTGTGGGCTGGGCGGTCTGGGTGTCCATCACAAAGCTGTGCCCGTCCACGCAGCCCCACACTGCCTTGACGGAGCCCCAGCACTGGCCCTCTAGCACCTCCTTCAGGCTGGGGCAGGAACGGCAGGCCTCACCGTGCTGGTGCGCCCAAGACACCAGGCCGTGGAGACACTGGGGGTCCGAGGGCATGGAGGAAGCTGGAGGGAGAGGGAGAAGCGTAGGGTGGCAGACATCAGACATCATGTCTCCACGTCGGATTTCCCATGCAGTAAGATTAGCATCGGCCTTGTTGAATGGCTGCCAAGTTAACATGTCTGCTGTAGGTGAGTTTGAACATGTCTTCTGTAGATGTGATTATTTCAGTCTTGATGGCCGCCCTGGTGTTTCTCTGTGTCATCGTCCACTCACCTGTCATGCTGTTGTCCACTGATGCTGACTGAGAACAATGTTGATTCTTCCTGAAACAGAAGAACACGGTTGGCATGTTTCTAACGGCTCTTGTTTGAAAACAGTCCTGTGTCGTAGCGGAGCTTGGCCAAGGACACCCAGGAGAATTACATCTCAAATTGTACCTGGCGCCTGACCCTACTGTTCTCTCAAACGTTTCCCTGCTACGACCTGCTACCCTGGAGGGAACTAAAGACGTCCGTCCTCACCGGTCTCTGGCCCCCTCCCCCACCCCAGGCTGGTGGTTGACCCTCTGCAGGAAGGTGAGCAGGATCCGGTGGCACTTGTAGAACTTGGTGTGACAGTTCTTGCACACAAACTGTGGGAGCTGGGGATCACGGACCAACGGAACTCCCACCAGACGCTGGAAGTCGGAGTGGAAGAGCAGAGGAGACTGTCCGGCCGGCTCTGTCGGGGGCTCGGCCTCCTGTGGAGACTTCCCCGGCCACCGGTCGAAGGCGTGCCGTAGCCTCCGCGGTGAGAACTTCCCGTGACAAAGACGGCAGAATGCAGTAGACACTCGGCCTGCAAGGACACACAACATTTTGAACGGAGGATATTTATGGTGTCAGTGTCATATATGTGCTTTGCTGCCCGTTTACGTTGTGTCTGGTGTGTTCTTTCTTAATACTAGCTTACACGAGCATTACGACTTTCTATTTAAAACTACTTTTGTGTATATTAACGTAGACCACTAAAAGTGCTTGCACATGGCCCCACCATTTACAAGCCAACACCAACGTCAGGGGTTGCCACAGCTGTTGCAGTGTACACCTTTCTTTGTATATACATACACACTGACTTACCAGTAGGTTTGGGTCGGTTCACCGGCTGCTCGTTCGTCTCTGTCTTAGCAGCCAACCAAGCGTTTGATTGTAAAGCAGACCCGTCCCCTTTACCGAGATCTCCTTCACTAGAGACCGATGACTGTGCAGCTCCAAGAGCATTCTTGGGTCTCCCTCTCCGCCCAGGTTTTTTGACCACCGTAACGACCGTTTGAGCCGGGGTTGTCTGGGAGGACGCATCTGGCAGCCGTGCGCGCCTTCCTCTTTTCTTCATTATAGGACTCCTACCAAGAGATCCTTCCCAGTGATTTGGGAGTAGCCAATACAATGGGGAATTATTTTCCAAGTAGCTTGGGCTACATGAGGTGCTTGTCCATTACTGTGCCATAACAAAAACAAATGGCAGAACGCCACAAGTATTCTAACGCATTCAATTCAAGCAGTTTTTTGTTGTTGTTATCAATTTAACGCATATGGTTTACACATTTGAACAAGCGACCATGGCATAAATCAACCTGCAAACAGCAGTTTCTGTAAACAAGGGAACCCGGAAGTTGTTAGAGAGAAACCGTGGAATAATACTTATAGCGCCACCTGGCGATTGCACTGTAGGCTAAACAATCCGTGAAACGAAAGTTGTTTTGTTATTGTTTATTTGAATAACAATTGTATATAATAGATGCATTTACTGTTATATACAACAATCTGCTATTTAACTGAAGAATCGCATTAAGCATGACTAATTTTCAAAGGTAGAAACTGAAACACTAATGAATGTGATTGCACGATCATTTCTAATACAAAAAACTGCTTAAAACGTTTACATTAATAATATAACTACATTCCCTTTATTATCTTTGACTTCTTAAACATTAAGCATAGCCTACTTTTAGGTCCTTCACTGCTTCCGTTGTTTACGGATTGTATACATCCGGTCCAGTCATGGCCGCCAAGTCTGGCTGTGACGCTGGCGCGAAGCCCCTCCAAAATGCAATGAAAATGGCTAAATTGGCCATACAACTAGACGCAGGGAACAGACATAAGGTATTCTATCATGCTACGAAGTGGGATAGTTTAAAGGGGGCGTCAGAGTAAGGCGATACACTCAGGCGGGCCTACTAATGTAAACAAACTGGCAAAGCACGGGTTGGGTGGGCTTGGCCAACCAGAATTGTAACGATTTTTAATTGTCTGTAAAAAAAGAAAGAAAAAATTACAGGCTACTGACTGTACCGGTATCTGTAAACGTTCCATGTTTCTGTAACGTAGCCTACGTATTTGCTCTCATGTGTGCCTATACAATACCGAGATACTGATTATTGTTTACGTCTCCAGGAAGCATATTGTGAATACCTGCGGAGCATCAGCTACATTTCCCATTCACTTCTGGAGGATGCGCTGTCTCAAAGTAAGATGAGATCAGCGGTCTGGTGATACGCATCATCAAACTGAATAAAATACTATGCCAAAATAAACCATTTGCATTAAACTTGTCATTCATTTTATGGAGCTAGTAGCTTTAGATAGCAGTGTATACAACTACTGCCATTCAATAACGTTCAAATGATTAAACTCGGTAAGTGTTAAAGGTATAACATTAATGTCACATGCTATATTGGCATTATAGGATTTGGAATAGCTGTTGCTCAATCCTCAAGTGGTATATGATGATGAACATGTCAGTCATGATACCTGACCACATAAGATTTATTCTATATGCAACCCTCCAAATCAAACTGGACAGACCAGAGTCAGCTCAAGACAAGCCAATCAGCCCTATCTGTTGAAACAGGTTGTCTGCCTTTGTCTGTCATGTTGTTAATTACCCCTGTCATTGTTTAGACAGTCCTCCCTTCTCCTTCCAAGAATGTCAGGGACCTGGTGCCTGTCTCTTTTCACAAGAACTAATCAAGTAGATATTGATCCTTTACCAGGTGACTGAATCATTGGCATTCCACGGTGACACCCAGACAGTGCACCTCATGTGCCGCATGATGAATCAAAAATGTTTTTATAATCATATGACACACAAGTGAATAGTTGACTAAACAACGAGGTAGTTCCTATTTGGGAGGGAGTAAGGAAGAAAGTGAGAATTGGATGGATGGTTGGACTCAATTTACCTGGCCTGTGTCTTCATTGTTTGTTGAGTCACAGTATAATGTTGATTTCTGAAATATTTACCATCAGCATTTCTCTCTTGTCTTCTGTAGCGGACGGAGAAATGGTTGCGGTGGAGGTGGAGAGGATGCTGAGGTTGGCAGAGCAGTGTTTAGAGAGAGCCAAGTCCTTCATAGAGCGGCATGAGGAACCCCCCATCATCTTCTCACCAACCCAGACCCAAGCCCTAGGCCAGAACCAGAACCCAGACCTGAACCAGCCCACAACCCAAGACACTACTGTTGTTCTAGCAAGCTGTGGAGATTGTGGTGAATATACACATTTTCCTCCATCTAGATATCTTCCCAACATGGTTTCCCTGTGTGACACGTATAACCCTCCTCCCTTTCTCCTCCTCTCCTTCCTTCCACAGTCACACCCACGAGAGGCTGTGGCTGAGATGAAGCACAGAGCCGATCCAAGGCTGAGGACACCGTAGGGCTCAATCTGAAGGAGAGGGTGAGCTCTCCCCCTTCCTGCCCCCTGAAGTCTTCCAGAGGCTGCAGACAACAGTGTCACAGGATATGAAGAAGTGAGTGATCACCACTGGTGTGAAGACGAGGCACCAGAACACATATTTGTTTTATGGCTTTGGGTTGCGTGGATGGATGGAATTGTGATGGTTTCAAAGTAATTCATTGTTTCAAAGGTGAAAAATAACTATTTTAATAGTTGTCCCTGTATAACTTTGGTAGCTGCTAAGCTAACGGAGAATGGCTTGTTTATATAGACATGGTCTGAGTTTCTTGTCTCTTTTTGATTCTCCCTATCTCCATGCATGTGTGTTTGTACATTTGCCGGTCAAAGGGAGCTAACACCAATTGAGGAGGCCTCACGTCTGAACCAAAAGCTGAAAGCCAATTATCAGGCTCGCCTGGCAAGGCTCCAACCTGGGCAGGCCACTCAGAAGACTTCTCTGGTTCGTGTGTTCTCCAAACCATCACAGTCCTTTGAGGACACATTACAATTGCAACAAGAGTCTAGCACTCAATATGATTTTTATAAAAAAGAGATTGCACAACACAAACCCACTTCAGTGGCCAAGTCACTGGCCTTGAACAATATATTTTACTTAAACATCTTTAACACAATTTCAACCTGCATACACAGTATAGGGCAGGGCTAGGATTATCTGTTTGTTGATAGAGCCTGCGTCGTTGACATGACTATAAAATGGAAATGGAAATAGGCTACTATACTGGGCTCCCTTGTAGTGATACATGATTGGTGAGAGAGACATATCTCACGCCCATTCAAATCGATTTGTTTAGTAATAGACATCGCCCAAACACTGCTAGGTTCGCCCAGTCCTGTTTGCGACGGTAAATCAGTGGGTAGACTGTCCGCTTTGATCTAGTACGGAGACAGGACGAGAATAAAATATTAATATTTGAGTTTTCGTGTGTGCTCGGCTAGACACAAAGTAATCAAGCGCGTTGTCAACTCGGTGAGTATTTTCGCAAATTTAGACAATTCGAAATCCCATTCGCTTTTTGCGCACAATCCAAAGCAGTTTGCGTTGATAGACCAAATCACCTAAGAACAATTTCTATCAAAATCCCATCAGCTTTTTACCCAGAATGACGCAACGAAACAAAACCAACATGGATCTTCGGCCTTACTGGAAGAAACTGAAGGAGTTTGTGAAGGTATATTGATAAAGATAAATAGACGCGCACAAAATATGTATTGTTGGCTGTTCACATGGTTGTTGTGGCGACAAACGTGTTACATGGTGTTACATTAATCTGCTAGGACGTTTCCCATGGGAGTACTGTTGGTCACCAGACATGTATTTACTGTTGACTAATGACACGCACAGAGTGTTAGCTTCACAGACTGTTTGGATACAAAACTGTAGAAATAATAGTAACCCTAAACCCATTTATACCCACAGATTCACCTCACCTATGGTCAGTTACTCATGCATTAGTTGTTCAGGTCTAGTTAATAGCTAGTTTCATACCTTTTAAGAGAAGAAGTGTGGCATCTTGAGAATTATCTTATCTAGTGTGTATTTAGTCTGATATGATGGTGTCAGAGGCAGAGAGCAAACGTGTGGATCATCAGAAATGTGTGTGTTTTATTTATCTGCAGAAGCTGTCTCTCCAGCGACAAATGATGGAAAACCTGATCATAGCCAAGGCCAGACAGGACGCTGTATCCTTCTGTTGGAGTGAGTTTGGTTGGGAAATGCAGGACATATTGATGAAGAAAGGGCTTGGTCCGTTTCTTTAATAACAGGGTGACTAAAGTTCAGTTGAGTTCTGGATTTTTTATCAAGTTATCAATCTGCAGATTTGGAGAGAAAACCAGACCTCTGACAATAAATGACAACACAACACAACACCAGGCGTAGGTCTCAATCGTGTCTCTCCCAGCTCTGAAGGCCAAAGGACCGTCTATAATAGGGCACAAGAAAGTAAACGTAGATAGTGACAGTCAGGCAGTGAGGAGCTGACAACAGTCACAGAGAAGGACATTCACAGCCCATGACATCTCAGGGCACAGAGAGATCGTACTGTTCTACTGATCTACTGTTATCAATAGCAAACTCACATGAGAACATACTAACTAGAATCCATTGACTATATTGATTAGTGAGAGTTCTGTTGATTAGTGAACGATATAAGTACACAGGAAATACAATTTTCCTCCACAAAATGCAGGGTCGGCATAAGCCCTGGACTAGTGTGTTTGTGTGTGATTGTATTACTGTAACGGTATGAAAAGGGACTTGAGATCCTGTTCAGGTTTGCGTCCTTAACACCTGCAGCTTCAGAGGAGGATGGAGGAGAGGAGACTGAGACTACAGGAGGAGGCTAACAGGTACGCCTTGGCTGGCTGGGTCTTTGACCGTCTGCAAATACACCATATATTTGTATTTGACTCAACTGTTGGAAGATTGTGTGGTTGGTTGTCGATCAGTGTAATGTGTTTCTCTCACTAGACATATTCACAGAGTGACGAGACAAAATGGGATGTAGAAATTCAGAAGTGGATAATATCCCCCAGTCACAGATGGTGTCTCAGGACGGGCATTGATAACATAAATTCTTCCCAACTTGCCACTCATGCAGAAATGTTTAGGACGTTTATAATAATCTTTTCAAACACAACCAAGTGTCACTGTGGTTTCGCTTCCACACACTTCTTCAAGTGCAAATTCTTGACTTGAACGCTTTGCGGAAACACCCTGTCAGCCTTCTGAAAACATCATTACCACTTAAAACCTAACTGTAGCAGTGTGGTATTTATACTGAGTGAGGTCCACCAATTTAGGTGACAGAGGCTGTCACCCATCTGTGTTCCACATGGATTAGTCTAGGCCAGGGTTCTCCAATCCTGGTCCTCGAGGGCCGCCGTCCTGCATGTTCTAGATGTTTCCCTGCCCCAGCACACCTGATTCAAATGAATGGGTCGTTATCAAGCTCTGTGGAAGCTGGGTAATGCCCATTCATTTGAATCAGCTGTGCTGGAGCAGGGAAACATCTAAAACATGCAGGACGGCGGCCCTCGAGGACCAGGATTGGAGAACCCTGATAGGCCATTGGAACCCACTGGGGGGGGCTTAGTCTTAAAGGTGTTGTGTCTCATCCAGGAGATTTGCAGCGTCTGGTACCGTGACAACAGAGGAGCAGGAGCAAAGGCTTCTATACACCAACGTTCTGGAGTATGAACAAGACCATGTGAGTGCCAAAGAAAGCGAAAGAACCCCGTCTCTTTGACAACCTGTAGTTTTCCCCACATAAGAACACTCTGTTTATGTCTCCTTCTCTACCCCAAAAGAACTGGCCCAAGCTGTGGAAGGAGAAGCTTAAGAAGAGCCCAGATGATGACAGCCTGGTGTCCGGTCTAGTTGCTTATCTTCTCAGGTAACCCCCACTGTACATCTCCTCCATGAGGCGGGGCTGCTGTGCTACTGCTCAGCGTGGCAGAGTGTAAGATGTGCTGTTTCTCCTCTGCCTGCCTCAGCCGTGCAGACCACCCGGTGATGACGCTCCTAAAGAAGCACCAGTATCGCATCTACAACCGTCTCTACCCCCTGGTGAGCAGGGGGCTCCCGGCCAGCTCCTCCCCCTCCCTCAAGCCTTCCCGCAGCGCTCAGAACCTGCTCAACCCAGAAGCACACCACCAGAAAGCGGGCTCGGACTACAACACCTCACTCTCCTTCTCCAACGAGCACACGGCGAGCGAGGAGGAGGAGCTGGACAGCGCCGAACCGGCCAGTCCTGCTAACGACCACGGTGTGGAGCGGGAGAACTCGTTTGAGGACCTCGAGCAGTTCTTGACCCCACTGGACTGGGCCCCGCCCCATGGGAACGCGAGGGCGGACTGCGATTTGACCTTTGAAGCCTCGACCCAGATTGAACCCGAGTCTGAGGGCCTCGTCCATGGGTTGGAGGTCCGCGCCCTCAAAGAGCATCTGAAGGACATTGTCAAGGACGTCCACATCGCCATAGGTAAGAATGAGAGTTTGTGTGTGTGTGTGTGTGTGTGTGTTTAATCAAATATGTATCAAAACACCTGTTCTGTCCCGTATGCAGTACAACACTCATGTCATTTCAGTGTTTGTGGCGTAGATGCTGAGAAATGTATCATGTGTTGAAAACCCCCTATGTTTTGTATAAAGTATTGTATACTTTATTGTATACTTTATTGACGTGCATTTGGTGTGTTTCAGACCAGCTTCTATCCCTGTGTCTGCTCTCCTTTGAGTGCCTCAACACAGCCACGTCTAAAGACCTGTGTTTGGCCAGCATTGAAGAGGCCTTCTTCACCCCTCTGTGGAGCCCTCTGCTGGCTCTCTTCAGGTAACCGTGCCTGGCTGTAGATGATGCCATCAGTCTGTAGAGGGTAGTATCAGTCTGTAGATGGCAGCATCAGTCTGTAGATGGTAGTATTAGTCTTTAGATGGTAGTATTAGTCTGTAGATGGTAGTATTAGTCTGTAGATGGCAGCATCAGTCTGTAGATGGTAGCATCAGTCTGTAGAGGGTAGCATCAGTCTGTAGATGGTAGCATCAGTCTGTAGATGGTAGCATCAGTCTGTAGATAGTAGCATATCAGTCTGTAGATGGTAGTATTAGTCTGTAGATGGTAGTATCAGTCTGTAGATGGTAGTATTAGTCTGTAGATGGTAGTATTAGTCTGTAGATGGTAGCATCACTCTGTAGATGGTAGCATATCAGTCTGTAGATGGTAGCATATCAGTCTGTAGATGGTAGTATTAGTCTGTAGATGGTAGTGTGTAGATGGTAGTATTAGTCTGTAGATGGTAGCATCAGTCTGTAGATGGTAGTATCAGTCTGTAGATGGTAGTATCAGTCTGTAGATGGTAGCATCAGTCTGTAGATGGTAGCATCAGTCTGTAGATGGTAGTATTAGTCTGTAGATGGTAGTATTAGTCTGTAGAGGGCAGCATTAGTCTGTAGATGGTAGTATTAGTCTGTAACTAAACAGCTCCTCCTCTCTCTGGCAATCTGCGGCTTCTGTGTTTGATATCATTGACTATTGAATCCTTTGTAAAGTGAATCTCTTAATCAATAGGAATGTGCCAGACAGTAATGTGCCAGTATCTGGTGGTGAACCGACTCTCTTCCCTCGGTGCAGGAAGGTGAATCGAGACCGTGAGCTGTGTCTGGAGGACAGCATGCGCCTCCACCATGAGGTGACACCTGGAGACGTGGGTGTCTCAGCTAAACTGTTCCCCCAGGACCCCGCAGTGCTGCACGGTTCCTACCCCTACGAGTGTGCGGTGCAGGAGCTGCGTTCCATGTGCAAAGACTCCTGTCCCCAGAGGAAGCTGGAGTGTCTGGGTGAGAACCAGCCCGTAGGGAAGAGAGAGAGGGAGGGAGGTGGCATGTTTAGAGGCTTGGCACACATGGCCCATTTCAGTTACTCAACCCTAAATATACACCCTGAACCCGGAGGCCTCAGGTCATGTGGTCTTCCTGCACACACACACACACACACGTACACCCACGTGTCATGTGTCTGTCTGTTGTTTTTCCAGTGAGGACATTGCGTCTCATCTGTGCGTGTGCCGAGGACTACAGATGTCTCCACGAGGCGGACTCTGCACCCAGAACAGCTGCCATGTCAGTACGCCGACACACATGCACCAACAGAGGCGTGAGCAGACACGTTTCAAAAGACACAACCAGACAAAAATAATTGATCTCTGAAATGAGTCGTCCTTCCCCCTAACTCTGCCTTGGTGCTTATCAGAAGTGACAAAGGGAAGGACCCACAGGAGTGTTCTGGAAGTTCCCAAACATAATTGTAGCCCTCCTGCAGGAGGGTCGTCCCCCCCTTGTCAGACCTTATCAGGCCTCAGCGAGGCCGGACGCTGCAGGGGTCTGTCCTAGGTCCTCTGCCCCCTGCAGAGGGCTTCCTTCAGCCCGATCCCAAAACTAGGTCGCCCTGTCTGGCCTGGACCCACCCAGGGCCCAGCTAGGAGAAGAGAGAAACAGAAGAGAGGAAACTTTCTGTGAAGGGTAGAGGCAGACCAGACAGACACAGAGAAGCAGACAGACAAGACACAGAGAAGCAGACAGACAAGACACAGAGAAGCAGACAGACAAGACACAGAGAAGCAGACAGACGAGACACAGAGAAGCAGACAGACGAGACACAGAGAAGCAGACAGACGAGACACAGAGAACCAGAGAGACGAGACACAGAGAAGCAGACAGACGAGACACAGAGAAGCAGACAGACGAGACACAGAGAAGCAGACAGACGAGACACAGAGAAGCAGACAGACGAGACACAGAGAAGCAGACAGACGAGACACAGAGAAGCAGACAGACGAGACACAGAGAAGCAGACAGACGAGACACAGAGAAGCAGACAGACGAGACACAGAGAACCAGAGAGACGAGACACAGAGAAGCAGACAGACGAGACACAGAGAAGCAGACAGACGAGACACAGAGAACCAGACAGACGAGACACAGAGAAGCAGACAGACGAGACACAGAGAAGCAGACAGACGAGACACAGAGAAGCAGACAGACGAGACACAGAGAACCAGAGAGACGAGACACAGAGAAGCAGACAGACGAGACACAGAGAAGCAGACAGACAAGACACAGAGAAGCAGACAGACGAGACACAGAGAAGCAGACAGACGAGACACAGAGAAGCAGACAGACGAGACACAGAGAAGCAGACAGACGAGACACAGAGAAGCAGACAGACGAGACACAGAGAAGCAGACAGACGAGACACAGAGAACCAGACAGACGAGACGCAGAGAAGCAGACAGACGAGACGCAGAGAACCAGACAGACGAGACACAGAGAACCAGACAGACGAGACACAGAGAAGCAGACAGACGAGACACAGAGAAGCAGACAGACGAGACACAGAGAAGCAGACAGACGAGACGCAGAGAACCAGACAGACGAGACGCAGAGAAGCAGACAGACGAGACGCAGAGAAGCAGACAGACGAGACGCAGAGAAGCAGACAGACGAGACACAGAGAAGCAGACAGACGAGACACAGAGAAGCAGACAGACGAGACACAGAGAAGCAGACAGACGAGACACAGAGAAGCAGACAGACGAGACACAGAGAAGCAGACAGACGAGACACAGAGAAGCAGACAGACGAGACACAGAGAAGCAGACAGACGAGACACAGAGAAGCAGACAGACGAGACACAGAGAAGCAGACAGACGAGACACAGAGAAGCAGACAGACGAGACACAGAGAAGCAGACAGACGAGACACAGAGAAGCAGACAGACGAGACACAGAGAACCAGACAGGGAGAGATAGAGAGAGCACAATGCGGAGCAGTTCATTTGACCATATCAGTGAGGGGTAAATGATTTTTTATTTACTTCACCAGTCTGGAGCAGCACTAACATGGAGCGGACAACAGCAACATGCTGGATGGAGGCTCACAGTTCTGGTTGGGATGGAGCTATGCAGGGAAGCCATGACTGTCAGGAATGGAGTTTATACAGCTATTTTCCTTGAAAAGAACTGTCTACTTTAGGACTAACTACAGTACCGGGGTTATGGGTAACTAGTAAAACCAGACTTTTTGTGTGGTGTTTTGGGAGAAAACAGATTAGGTGGCTCTACGAGCCTTGCACTCCAACCTGTTAGCCACACAAGCCAGCCTGTTGGTTCCACCCACTGACCTGGTAGCCCACTAGGCCCTGACGGGCCCTCAAGCTGTCCAGCGCCCATACCTAGTCTCAGAAAACCTCTTTCCTTTCGCTTCCCTGCTTCATCTATCTTTCTTTGTCATTTTACGTTGATCAAATATTAACCTGTGGTAAAGAGTATTGAGGCCTTATTTCATGTACCATGGATCTGCCTCCTACGCCAGACTATAGGCAGCCATTGATCCGATAGCTGACATGGGGAGTTAGCTAGCTAGCAGGAGCTCTCCGCATTGGTCCGCCCTGCAGTGCATTCTTGGAGGACCATAACCCACTGGCATCCATGATGCTAAAGTGCTACTTCACTCATCTTTTGCCAGCTCAGTTTTAGACTCCCGAAGCTGAATTAGTTTGTGGTGGCGAAGGAGGTGGTTTGGGGTCAGATATGTGGGGTAGCCGGTTCTTAATCATGGACGTACTGTGACGTGTGTGTATATATAATGATATGAAATGTTGACGTTGCAGTGGTGCAGATGACCTGCTGCCCATCCTGTCCTACGTGGCCCTGAGGTGTGGCAGTCCTCAGCTGCTGTCCGAATGTGCTGCCCTGGAGGAGTTCATCCACGAGGGGTAGGTTACACACGCACACAGCGTCTCCATGGGTTACACACGCACACAGCGTCTCCATTGGTTACACACGCACACAGCGTCTCCATTGGTTACACACGCACATGCACACAGCGTCTCCATTGGATCCATCTTATGTCTTTTGGTTCTTTTCGGTCTTCATCTTGCCCACACCTGTATAACTAGCAACTACAGGTGTTGAGGACAGCTAGCACCTAAAGTAGGCGGCGACTACAACTAGCAACTACAGGTGTTGAGGATAGCTAGCACCTAAAGTAGGCGACTACAACTAGCAACTACAGGTGTTGAGGATAGCTAGCACCTAAAGTAGGCGGCGACTACAACTAGCAACTACATGTGTTGAGGATAGCTAGCACCTAAAGTAGGCGACTACAACTAGCAACTACAGGTGTTGAGGACAGCTAGCACCTAAAGTAGGCGACTACAACTAGCAACTACAATAGGTTACAACTACTAACTACAGTAGTTGGCCAAAAAGCCTGTCTCCCTCTCCCGTTCTCCCTTGTCCTCTCGTATCAGTGTGTCGTAGGGTTGCGTGTCAAGGCAGACCACACCCTAGAGGTCGTCTAGTGGAGGTAACGGCAGCTTTTAACAGGCTGGTTAGATTGGCTCTGCCTGAGGAATGTCGGGACATTCTGGTTCAGTTTTCCTTCCTATAAAAATACAAATAAAAAACCCACTTGATGTTTATACAGCTCAGTGGTTTGGAAAAGATGTGGGTGGGTGTGTGTGTGTGTGGCTCCTGCTCTGTAGAAAGACACAAATGGGCAGGTCTTAGGTAATTGGACGATGTCAGTCTCTGCTGCGATTGGTTGTGTCTAGTGTCAGACGACTGGAGATGTTTGTCTGATATGCAAGCACTTGACCCCTCCCACATCACCACCACAACTGCTTCAGAATAAACATCTCTATCTCTTCCCCTTCATACATTTCCCCCGTCCCTCCCCCGCCTGCTCTCTTTCCATAACAAACAGTCACATCCAGCCCGCTAGGCCCGTCTCCAGTGGCTCTCGTGTCTTGGTCTCATTAGCTGTGGGTCAGTCAGAGTTGACTTGAACTCGAGGCCTCCTTCTGTCCCCTGAGCAGTAAAACTCCCACTTTCCCCCCGCTCCTCCTCTACCCTCTCCCACCCTTTATCATCTTATCTCTCCCTCCGCCCCATGACATCCTCAGTGCACTGAGGGAAGCGCCCAGACCTGCGCTATGTCTCCCTCTGTAGTCCCCAGAAGGTTGAGGAGCAGGTCTTCGGGTGCGAGGTCGACCAGGGAACGTAGACAGTTTCGCCGCTTGTTGTTCACGGGGATGTTTGAAGGTATACCCTGTGTGTTTCCCCCGTCAGGTACCTGATTGGAGAGGAGGGCTACTGTCTGACCTCCGTGCAGAGCGCACTGACGTACGTGGAGTCGCTCCACGCCGGAGGAGGCCTGGACAAACTCACCTGAGCCAGGTAGGCAGGTCCTCATCTATCTGGTCAAACTCACCCGAGACGAGGACATAGTGTAGGTCCTCATCTATCTGGTCAAACTCACCTGAGCCAGGTAGGTAGGTCCTCATCTATCTGGTCAAACTCACCCGAAACAAGGACATAGTGTAGGTCCATATTCCTCTTGTGAACCAAAGGCATTATATTCCCCCGGGAGATAGACTGACTTTGAACTTCCTGCCTCCTCCAGCTCCTAGCCCACACCGTTCTTAGTCCTCAGCCCTTTCATGATAAGAGACGGGGAAGACCCAGTGTTCTGTGGTACCATAGAGAGGGCCCCCCCTGCTGGTGTGGCTTTATTAGATTGATTGGGGTGAAAGGGTTCAGCAAAGCAGAGCCTGATGTATGGTAGGCCCTAGAGCCATCTCCATTCCTCCAGCGACGCCAGCCTATTACTATGGGATTAACTCCATTTGACATCATCAGACCACCCCTTCCAAAATTCCCTGTGACACGACTGTTCCACGCTAACTAAACATTTGACTTAAGAGTGCAGAGCTGTCAGCCTGGCTCGAGGGTGTTAGTGCTGGGACAGAGATGGAGGCCGGCGATGACGAAGAAGGAGAGCGAGGAGAGGGAATGAGAAAGAGATAAGGAAATATGGATGGAGAGAGATGGCGGGAACGGAACAGTCTTTCTGATCCTTGTCTGTGGCGTCTTGTGTTTCAGGTTGCTGCTTTAAAAGAAGCTCAGCTTACAGCATGTTTCTGCTCCGTTTGTCCACTGTAGGGTTCACCCCCCCCTCTCCCCCCCCCCTCTCCCCCCCCCCTCTCCCCCCCCCCTCTCCCCCCTCTCCCCCCCAACCCCCTTGTTAAAATAGCAACGTTTGACAAAAACGCAAATGGGATGAAAAGGATTCTTTATGTCTTGTGGTTCAGGGGGTGAGTGAGAATGTGAGTAGAGGGAATTATTTGTGCACTTTCAGTGTTTTGTATGTGAAAGATCCAGTTTGTGTTGATGGTTTCCTGCATCTCCCAGCCATCCAATAAACTGTCAGCCCACTGAATCAGGGTCTTCATTAACTGTGGGACAGACAATATTTGCATTTTATTTCGAATCTTGCACTTTTAGTGTGTAACACTTTTTTGTTATTTGTTCTGTCATCGTTTTGTGTTTTGTGTGCGTCACACACATGTGCATGAATGTCCAAACATGGCAAATTGTTACAGCCAGGGACTACAGTGATACAATGATGATGACTGCAGTTTAGGGAATTAGCTATTTTTTTTTAAGACTTTATGACTTGGATATGTGATTGACCTGGTCAGAGAACATAAAACTGTGACGTAAAGAGGAGAGGCGGTATGTGAGTGCTTCTGGCCATTCTAGAGAGCCTAGTGTAAGAAACACTGTCTCTTCCTGCAGTCACCTGGTGGTGTGGAGATCCAGGGGTTTAAAACTAAGACACCCTCATTAATATGATGGCTGATCTGTCTTACGATTGGTTAAGCAAATGCATGTAGTTCTCAGTCCTTCTCATTTCAAACTGTTTTAGTAGAAAAGAAAGAAATGTCTTTTTTTTTAAGGAATTGTAAAAGGTAATTTTGAAGTTCACTGTCTGGGCTCTAATATGTGAATGCCTTGTACCTGGTTAATTCACTTCAGTTAGGTTTTATACAGTGGATTTTAGTGCTATCTGACTGGTAGTTTCCTTTTTTGCTATTTAATGTTTTATTTTTAGGTCAAAGAAATCAAAAGGGGTTCAAAGGTGAAAAAATGTTTCAGAATTGCAATTTGAATTGTAACGCCTTCTAGCCAGGTTAAATGTGTTAATTTTTCCTGTGAAAATGTGTGACACCAAATAAATGCTTTTCTGTGACTTAGAGAGGCTTGTACATGTATGTAAATACAGTAAAATAATCTGGAAGTTGTTTGAACTGTTGAATGAAACCAGTCCACTAATACCACTACGAAGATGACATATTGTTTTAGGATGGTTTCTATTCCTCTTGAAGACTCGATGAATGTAATCTTTTTTTTTGTCCATTTAACATGATGCTGTTTTAACTGTGCATACCATATATTTTACTGTGTATAAGACAAGGTCAAAGTTGTAAATCCTGGGGATTTATATTATAGTAAATAATAATAATAAAGAAGTAGACATTTCAACTGTGTTTGTTGCCTCTGTCATGCTCAGTAGTTACTGAGCATGTAGAACCCCCGCACTGTAGAACCGCACTGTAGAACCGCACTGTAGAACCCCCGCACTGTAGAGCCCCCGCACTGTAGAATCCCCGCACTGTAGAACCGCACTGTAGAACCGCACTGTAGAACCCCCGCACTGTAGAACCGCACTGTAGAACCCCCGCACTGTACAACCGCACTGTAGAGCCCCCAAAAGCTCCTGTAACGGTCTGGTGTGGTCTCTCTCTCTAGGGGAGGAATGAGAGGACAGGGTGTAGGGGAGAGGACAGGGTGTAGGGGAGAGGACAGGGTGTAGGGGAGAGGACGGAGGTGTAGGGGAGAGGACAGGGTGTAGGGGAGAGGACAGGGTGTAGGGGAGAGGACAGGGTGTAGGGGAGAGGACAGGGTGTAGGGGAGGACAGGGTGTAGGGGGGGGGACAGGGTGTAGGGGAGAGGACAGGGTGTAGGGGAGAGGACAGGGTGTAGGGGAGAGGACAGGGTGTAGGGGAGAGGACGGAGGTGTAGGGGAGAGGACAGGGTGTAGGGGAGAGGACAGGGTGTAGGGGAGGACAGGGTGTAGGGGGGGGGACAGGGTGTAGGGGAGAGGACAGGGTGTAGGGGAGAGGACAGGGTGTAGGGGAGAGGACAGGGTGTAGGGGGGGGGGACAGGGTGTAGGGGAGAGGACAGGGTGTAGGGGAGAGGACAGGGTGTAGGGGAGGACAGGGTGTAGGGGGGGGGACAGGGTGTAGGGGAGAGGACAGGGTGTAGGGGGGGGGGACAGGGTGTAGGGGGGGGGGACAGGGTGTAGGGGAGAGGACAGGGTGTAGGGGAGAGGACAGAGTGTAGGGGAGAGGACAGGGTGTAGGGACAGGGTGTAGGGGAGAGGACAGGGTGTAGGGGAGAGGACAGGGTGTAGGGGAGAGGACAGGGTGTATGGGAGAGGACAGGGTGTAGGGGAGAGGACAGGGTGTAGGGGAGAGGACAGGGTGTATGGGAGAGGACAGGGTGTAGGGGGGGGGACAGGGTGTAGGGGGGGGGGACAGGGTGTAGGGGAGGACAGGGTGTGGGGGGGGGACAGGGTGTAGGGGGGGGGGACAGGGTGTAGGGGAGAGGACAGGGTGTAGGGGAGAGGACAGGGTGTAGGGGAGAGGACAGGGTGTAGGGGGGGGGACAGGGTGTAGGGGAGAGGACAGGGTGTAGGGGGGGGGGACAGGGTGTAGGGGGGGGGACAGGGTGTAGGGGAGAGGACAGGGTGTAGGGGAGAGGACAGAGTGTAGGGGAGAGGACAGGGTGTAGGGGGGGGGGACAGGGTGTAGGGGAGGACAGGGTGTAGGGGAGAGGACAGGGTGTATGTGGGCTCCCTTGCTACAGAGGGAATGTGTGTTGGCGTGTGTCAAATCAAACAAGCCTCGGGTGTGGAAGGCTCGAGCAATAGTCTCCAAAACAGCAGATGCTGTGTTGTTGGATACAAGTTCACCCGATTGATCACCCCCGTTCTCTCGTCACTCCTACGCCTTGAGACCTCGGTCACGGCGAGGGAACGCAGCGCGTGATGCGAGGTGTCACGCACACGCATGTCCTCACACCCGCAAATATACACACCAATTTATAAATGTGAACATCTCTTGTCTCGTACTTAGTTCTTTGGTCTAACTCTAATATGTCTGTTGTTAAACACAGTTTAAAATCGTACTGTGTGTGTGTGTGTTGCCTTCAGTCTGAGTGTGAGGCGTGTTCTGGTAACCAAGACGGCAACTCGGATTTGAGAGCTCTGAGCGTTCGCACGGTATGAGCTGTGATGCCAAAAACCACGATTTGTTTTTCAGTCCGTTTCAATATTTCAATGCCTTAACTGATTCCCATGTTTGGAGGATCCGAGGTGATTCCAACTTTTTAATGAAAACCAGTAGAGGTATGTGACTCTCACCTCTAAACTCCCCTCTCTCGCCCTGCGCTCAGCTTCAGTCCTTGTCTCAGTCTTGGATCTGGAGTCCCCTTCGTGACCTCGCCTGCATCACATTCACACAAATACTTGGTATGCTAAGAATGCCAATTGTTTACTGAACATATTGAATTACCTTTAGAACACCTAAGATAGTTGTATTGTCATAAATTGTATTGTCATGGTTCACACTTATGTGAAAACCAACACTATAATTTATCTAACAGCTTGAATGCCTCCCTGAGGTGCTTACACACCATGTGACACCTCCACCCTCCGGCCATGTTTCCTACATCATCCATCTATGACTCTGACACACACACACACACACACACACACACACACACACACACACACACACACACACACACACACACACACACACACACACACACACACACACACACACACACACACACACACACACCACTCTGATCTGAAGTGTTATAGGGTAAGCTCTTTCGAATGTAGACGGTATTCTTTTCATTTTTAGAGCTTAATCATCATCCGGGATGCAATGTAAGGATTTTTAAAAAGGTGTGTGTTATAATAATTGTGTGTATGTACGTAAGAAACAGGAAGACTACATGTAGCCGTTAGCCAACAAAGGCACGACAACCCCAGTTATCCAGTACATCTCTGGCTAAACTCAGGGTCCTTTATTGGCAAGTCAAATATACATTCTTGTGGCTAAAGCATGTAGCATGTAGCATGTAGCTGGTTCAGCCACTGACAGGACAGCAAACAGGCAAGTAACTAAATCAAGCAGATAGCTAGCAAAGGCCTTAGACGGGAATGTGAACCACAGACAACAATGCCTCCTCTAATTCGCTCTCTGTCGGCTGGGGCGTGTACCAGCAGGGAAAGTCCCACCTCCTCACCCCTCTCTCTCTCTCTCTCTCTCACTTCCTCACCCCCACATTGTTTGTTTACAGGATGCCCTAGATAGTGGATGGCAGATAATGGGCCAGGTGCCGGGGTGGCGGTGAAGAGGACAAGGGAGTCACGCTACGGGGAAACTGACGTGCCAACTCCCCTCCTCAAGGGGGGGGGGATGTGCCCCCATCATGCAAACAGCCCTTCCTAACACTTCCTCCTGTACACACTGTCTCTCTTTCCTGGTTTACTAACTGTCTCCTCTGTTGTTTGAGTCCTGTCCTTGTCCCTCTGCCTTCCTCTCCAAGTGTCCTTTCTCATCCCACTATACACACACACTGGCTATACGCTGGAGCTCAACATAGCTTGGCATCCTCTTCCATCATCATTACAGTTGATATAGTCAACACATGCATATATAAAATAAGCCAACAGTCACATTAACCAATAACGGAATAAGAACAATCACAAAATGGAATGCGGAAAAACATATGAAGCCATAGCTCTGGGGTCGGGGGGTGTTTAGATATGTGGGTGTGGCTCTAAAGGTTTCCCTCTATAAGGAGGCTTTTTAAGTCAGCTGGCCCGTTGATGGTGAAGACAGAGTGCGAGGTGTTGCCTTTCTCCACCAGACTGGCCACAGCCTCTCCCAGGTCCAGGTGGCTGAGGAAGCCAGGGGCCATGCGCTCTGGGGGGGCCACTCCTGTGTTGATCTTTACCTGAGAGACGGGGGAGGGGGTTCAGGGTGTGGGTGAATGGCACACACGTCATATATCCTGGGATACAGTATGTGTCTGTATGGGTCTGTTTAGGTCTACATGGGTCTGGTCTGAACTGTCTGGGTCAAAGGCGTATTCCTCACCTGGTTGAGTTTGCAGGGTACATCGGGGTACTCCTCCCGTAGCACCTGGCAGAAGGCCAGAGTGCTGGCCGCACCCACCGTCAGGAAGCCAGTCCCTGGCATCAGCAGTTTCTCTCCAGCGCCACCTACAGCCACACACACGTCACTGCACTACGGCCCTCAAATAACGCTCCAATAGAATGCAACAGGGCCTTACGTGTTTAACTGACAAGTGTTTGTCAATGTTTGTTGTTTGAAAATGTCAGAGCTCTTTTGTGTGAAAGGGGGAGGGTTTCCTATGTAGGGGGCGTGGTCTGTGATAGTGGTGAGGTGAGGTGCTCACCTGTGATGAAGGTGTAGGTGCACTTGGGATCATCCCTTACGAGGGGGAAGAAGGCTTTCCATGATACAAAGGTGCTGAACAGCAAGGTTTCCATCACCTGGACCGATCGGAGAGAGAGAGAAATGAGGAACACAGAACGTGAATGAGAAGATGTACATTTACATTTACATTTATTCATTTAGCAGACGCTTTTATCCAAAGCGACTTCCAAGAGAGAGCTTTACAATAGTGCATAGGTCACTGATCATAACAACGAGATATCCCCAACATTGCAAGTAGTCAAACATGGATCGTACATTGTGAAAAAACCAACAATAAGTGCCAAAGGGAAGAATCATAAGAGCATGGGATAGAGAGATGTAAACAACAACAAGCTGATGAACGGAATCAGAGGTCCCGTTTTCAACATCGCACACACACACACACACACACGCCCAAGCGCAGACACACACCATTTGAGAGGGAGACGGTGGCGAGGGACAAAGACATGCCATCAGAGCGACGGAGCAGAGGATAATGAGAGCTACTGGAGTAGAAAGGATAACATCTCTGAGCGGAGCTGACAGAAGAGGAAGAGGGAGCGAAAACAAAGACACTAATGACAGCTGAAGAGGGAACAGCGACGTCACCTCGCTGGGTCGGACGAGCGAGTGAGGTCATGTGACCCCGGGACTCACCCAGTGAAGCTCCTTCTGAGACTGGGTGTGCGGCGGCCCACCCTGCCACCAGCTGAACCCCAGAGATGAGATGACGTCCGTCACCTTCCCCTACGGACGTCAACAACGCCTTCTTCACCTCCTCCGCCCCGTCCTCTGTACCTGAAAGGAAACGCACACATGGTCTTCGTTCGTCTCCCCGGAAAGACACATTAGGCGCCATGGAGATAGATCGACCGATAGGTCCGTCTTCTTACCGACATCCCCCAACGACGGTGGTTAGATTGTCCTTTGTGGAGGGCGAGATGAAGCCTTTGAGCTTGTCGAGTCTGTTGTTGTCTCTGGAGATGACGGCCACCTTGAAACCTGCACACACACACACACACACACCACACACACACACACACACACACACACACACACACACACACACACACACACACACACACACACACACACACAGTGACTTACACAGGGTGGGTGACACACTTTGCTGCTTCACTTAACTGATATATAGCTTACATGCACTAGGCTATTGTTTATAACGTTCTATATAAGATACTGGACACGCCACTGACAGATGGTTGATTGATAGATAATGAAGGCAGAGACATTACACCCTTTTAGTTTGGGAGGTTAAGGTTAGATTAGTTATTGGGGCCATTTTACACATATTTAAGCCTTCTTTGTTGAACGATAGAGGCCCTTTAATGGTAGAAGCTATTGTCTGTTTAATCAGCTTACTCTGTGTTTGTAAGAACAGACGGAGTGTAATATGAACATGAGAGAGTATCATATTATTAGAATCAGAATGGGATTTATTCGCCATGAAAGTTTGCACAGACAAGGAATTTGCTTTGGCAGGAAGGTGTAACAATAAACATATAGGAACCTTAAATTTAAATATGTGGACTATCTATACTAAGGGTACATAAACTAGCAAAGTGGAATTAGAATTAAAATAAAATATACAATAAAATAAAATGTATTACTGTATTACTACCAATCATCAAGAGATTTCAAACCAAAACGTATTAACCTATATATTAGACTATTTAATCACCATCAACACGGCTGTAGTTTCGTATATAGACTTGTGCTTGTTAGCAGATCAGGGTCACAGATAAGCGAAACATCATTGCTGGACCAAGACACGTTCAAAGATAGACAGTTGTCACTTAACCATCAGAACGAAATACTTTCAATACGTTATCACAGCGCATTTAAACAACATTTGACTAGACAAAGAAGCTATTCATTGATTCAAGGAAGACGTAAAATAAGATTTCATGAATACAACAAAGGTTGAGAACCTTATATACTGCGCGTAAAACAGATTGGGTGGTTATTTTACGCAGTAATCACTTCGCCAGGCGCGGCCAAATTAGGTATTTCCAATTATGGGACCTTCATGCGTTAGGTGAAGCAATAGTCTATAATGTCTGTCTTTCTGACTTTCAATAAATCAACCAAAAGCTTTCTAGAAAGAAAAAAAAACATAGGTGCACTGGCAATGATATATTTTCTGTGTTTGGTTTCAAGCGAGAGGGTCAAACTTCCGGGGTACCTGACTGAGCTTACCTTTGTCAAGCAGTCCTTTAACTATTCCAGAACCCACTGTCCCTGCTCCTCCGAGAATCAAAACTAATCGGTCTGCGTTTGACATGCTCGTTCCTTAGCGCTGTCCCTAAAATAGTGTCGATACTGCGATTATGTGATGCTGTCGCTTTGTGGAGACCACTTGCACAGTTTAGGACTTTTAAATAAATCCCAGGGGGGACAGTTACGCCCTTTACTAGTGTCACTCGAACCACGCCCACATATAAAATAAAAATATTATAGGCTCCAATCTCCAATCTCCAATCTCCGTTCTCTCTCTCTCTCTCTCTCTCTCTCTCTCTCTCTCTCTATCTCTCTCCTCTCTCTCTCTCTATCTCTCGCTATTTCTCACTATCTCTCTCTTCATCTCTGTATTACATTATTGTGTAGGCCCAGACTACGTATAACTTTAAAACTTTCCCCACCACTCCGGGGCGCTGCATAACCAAAAAACAAGCGTACCTGCCTTTTCATGATGACGGTGTTTGACACGTGACAGTGTTTACTTTACTCAACTTGAAAATCACGCTCACAGACCTGTTGATGCTGAACCGGTGGTCCGGAATGTTTTGTGAAACTATACCTACCTAACTAACCACACAAGTAGTAGGTGAGCATTTCAAGTGTGTTGTAGCAAACAGTATTTATTTCAGTAAAAATGTTCGCTATCATGGCTTGTGATACTAGTACAGTAGTTAGCTAGCTAGCTACTTTAGGCTAGCTATCAACTTCCAAGTTAGGGAAAGTTAGCGTAAGTGTAAAAGATGCGTTGCTTACGTTTTCCTTTTATATTGAAACATACCGATACCAGGTACTAGCCTTGCATGCGTAGGAAACGCTCTTGGTCTACCAAAGACGAGGCAGTTAGCTAACACAACTCATTGCCCTTGTTGGGTTGGGGAAGTCCCAGCCTTACTTTTGCTTTCACTTCTGGTAATACGTTTAGTCATACGCCGAAAAAACCATGTTTCTCGTGCCATAATTACAGTAGATAATACTGATATTTGAAACAATATAGCGTGTCATTCTGCTTTATTTGTCACTACACCTAGCTCTATGAACATGTTGTGTCCCACGCAGAGGCTGCGAGAGGATGAGCGGCCTTGACAGAAAACCCAGAGACCTGGTGGACCTGTACAGGACCAGCCTAGAGCAGCGTATCGAGCAGGGGGATTGGAACCTGGTGTGTAAAGATGAGAACATATCCCAGCAGGTGGAGAGACTTCTGAGGGATGACCGTGCCCAGGACGTGCATGGGTTCCCTGGGGTGGACCCCCTGCGGGTGATGGAGGAGTCCCTCAAAAGGGGAGGTACCCCCAGCAGAGCAGGGGACAGGGTGGCAGGTGGACTAGATGGATTGGCGAAGGCTTTTGAAGTCTTGGAACTAGCGGCTTTGAACCTGTACCTGTGTCCCTGGAGAAAGGAATACCGAGTGGTAAAGGTAAGATGGTTCCAGTAGTAATGTCTGATTTGATCTATGAATAGTTTTCCCTTCCACCAGCATACATCATCTCTATATCACAGCTATCAGCTGCCACTAGTGAAGGTTTTGCCATTGTCTTGAACAAAGTGAATTTTGCTCTCTCTCTCTCTCCTTCCTCCTACAGATGTTCTCAGGCATGTTCACCCATTACATCAAGCCCTCACTGTCCGACGCCCAGATGCTGGAGCTGTTTGGCTTGCTGGGTTACCAAGCCAGCAAAGCCAGGAACAGCGAGGAACTCTGCCTAAGTCTGCCGACACGCCCACAGGACACCCTCCTCTTCCTCGCCTGTGCCTTTTTCACTGCCCGCTGCGAGTGTCGCCTCCTGCTGACGGCCTATGACAAACACACAGGGGCCAGGGGAGTGTGTGGAGCTGGGGACTGGGACTCGGGCTGAGGCTGGGGCTGGGACTCGGGCTGAGGCTGCAGAGTGGCAGCTCAGCCTGGTGCAGGAGAGACTGATGGGACACAGCCTCGAGGTTGCCCTGGACAACACCAAGAGGAAGTTTGACACCCCAGCCCTGAAGGAGGACTTCCTGGAGTCTTCTGCCACGGGGAGAGATCTGGATCTGTACACGGCTGAGGGACTGAACCCCAGCCAGGGAGACGTGGGACTGGGCAGGGACGGTCTGCACTCACCCTCATGGGCGAATGTCAGTACTGGCACGTCACCGCCAGCTGTGAGAGATAGCAATGGAGTCTCCACACCCAGGGAGCCTGTCTGCACCTCAACACTGACCTACCGTCTGACAAGCCCCTCTTCATTGACCTCCAGCGCCAAGCCAAGGGAGAACTCAAACGAGCCCAACGGAGGGGACTCCTTTCCCCCCAGCCTGTCCGCTCATGTGTCTCCACCTTCACGGCCCCATAAGGCTCAAGAGCAGGACTCCCCAGTGCTTGTTGACCCCTCTGCAGGGCCCCTGGGAAGGAACCCCGCCCGTCAGCGCATCCCCCTCCACGGGTGCTGCGATCCGGCCGGCTTGCAACTCCCAGAGCTAGTCTGTAAGAATTGCTTGGTCTTCCATGTAAATTCCTGCAAAAACGTGGAGTACTGCAAGGATCACCATGACATCTACAGTCTGGGGCTCTGTTCCAACTGCTGTCAGCCTCCATATATTCTGTGCAGGTACTGCTATGCACAGTACTGTAAGACATGCTGGTACCGAAAACCTCTGCACTGTGACTGTGGCCAACTTTTAGACCAGTCGTCTTCTGTTTAGTTTGCTGACCGTATACATCACAGTGATGCATAGTTAACCGGCTAAACCACTGTGCCTTAACCGCAGTGCCAAATAATACTATTTACTAATACTAATTGGAATTCAACTTTAGCAGTGAGAATGGAAGCCTGTAACGTTTGCCTTAAACGTACTTCTACTATCCGGAGGAGCTCTATTTTTCTATTCTTCTGTTAAGTGTATGTTCTGGCCTTATGCACATTGTCTGCCTATTTCAGCCATTATAGGTTGTTATTAATTTAAACAGCATCTTTAAGCTGTTTAGAGTTGTTTGAGAATTGTAAACTGGAGTGGCATGTTCAACCGTGCTTGTGATCAAACCTCTGTCTGGAGATAACAAATGAGGAATAAATAATGGATTCAAAAGGGGGAATGTGTCTGTTCATGTTTGTCTTTGAATTAAGAAGAAAGAAGACAATGCAAAACGTTTATGATCAGATTTGGCTTTGTGTCTTACATTATAGTTGAATTTAGAAACAGTGGTTTAGTTGAAATAATTGGATTGTGAACATCATGAATTGCCCGGAGGTTTCTTCATTCAGTGAGTGGTGTGGCGTTCACGTTCACTGTGTGCTGAGCATGCCACCTGCTGGCCAAGGTTGGCATAACATCACAAAGTCACCCCTGGCATTTTAATGTCTACCACAAGGCTATGGGTTCTACAAACAAATACAATAAAGCCATACCAGGCTACATAACCCACAAATAAATTAAAAAGCAAATCTTTGAAGATTTATTCAACAGATTCCACTTTGTCTGGTATGTGTTCATGTCCAGGACGCAGCTGTGGTTGGCTTCTGAGGGGCCTCAGAGCACAGTCTCTCCTAACATGTCCTGTAAATGCTCCAGAAAGCATCAGTCCTCATGATCCAATCCCAGGAAGCAGTCCACTGAGACTACTCATTGTGCTCCTCCCACTTTATGTTGATGAAGGTCTTGGTGTCCATGTGGTCGATGTAGAGAACCCCGTCCAGATGGTCCATCTCATGCTGGAGGATCCTGGCTGGCCAGCCACTTACCTGCCATGTGACTGGCTCCGCCTTCTCATTGAGCCCTGACAAAAACACACACACACACACACACACACACACACAAGAACTCACTACGTGGCTGCAACACCTTAAAGCACGTCACACTCATTTAAAGCCTACTTTAATCTTGATCGAGATTGATCCTTTTATTATTGTTGCTTATGGATTGATTTATGGAAAAGACCGATATTGACAAGGTATCCCCCCTGACTGCATCATACCTGAGACCTCCACTTCCAGATAGCGTGGAACCCTGGCGGAGTACCCCGAGATGCTCTCACAGGCCTCCTGGAACAGAACCGTGCGTCGATCCAGAACCCGGAGCTGGGGGTTGATGAAGACCCTCAGCGGGAACACAGCCACGCCCCTCGCCTCCCTCGCCGCCGGCGACACCTCCCTCAACATGCTCTCTGGGAATTCGAGCGCCAGGATTCGCAGCGGCACGCCCACCTGGGGCGCGCTCATCCCCACACACTCCAGCTTCCTCATCACCTTCACCATGGCACGGATCACTTCCTGCACCTCCGACCCCAGCACCGCCGACGGGTCGACCGGGGCGGCGTGGGCTCGCAGCACGGGGTCGCCGACCTGGCACACGTGGGGGTAGGGAGGGCTAGGGGGGGGCTTGATCTTGTGTTTGATATACTGGAGGTAGGAGCGCACCTTGATGTTGGAGGAGTATGAGCGTGAGGGTGGGGGGGGTGTGGGAACGGTGGCGCATGTCCAGTGGAAGAAACCACTGCTGAGGGCGGGGGTGGTTGTGCATAGTCTGCCGACCCTGGACAGCTGAAGGGCGGAACACAGGGTTCTGTTCATGGCTGCGTCTGGGGATGTAGTTTTTTAGTCAGCTGTGATCCACCTAGGACAAGCTGAAAAAACTATTATACTACCGTATACATACTATAAACAACAAGAACAACATCTCAACAAAACTCTTATAAAACTGTGAATGAAGTATTAACATTCACAGGGTGACAGAACAGTGCACCCTAACTATAATCCAAACGGCATGAATACAAAACACAACATTGACTTCATTAGCTTCAATGGTAAACTTAGCTATCTGACCTAACTAACTGACAATGAATGCCATCCTGCCCCGTGTTGAAATGTCATGCAAGAATTGCCTTGCTCCATTACCTTGCAATGTGTGTTTTTATACTAATAGAAGTGCCGACCTTGGTATCATTGTCGTCTTTTTATAATCTCACATCCTGAGGGGAGAAAATAAGCATGTTTGGTTCTCCTTGAGGATACCATCGATGCACTTCCGGGTCAAATTTGAATATCCAATCTTAATTTCACAATAAAAGTATCTCCAGGTCTATTAGCGTTCATGTCAACGGAAACAAGGCGTTTTTGCGTCAGGAGACTTTTAATTTGGTTACGTTTGACAACCGTGCACCAGAATGACAACCTTTTCAAAAAAGTTTGAGGTTGGACAACGGCGTCTCTAACTTGCCCGTACATGTTCATTTTCGCCGACTGCAGTACTAACATCATATTTAGTTTAGTGGGGACCAATGATGACCGCTCTTTTTCTTCCGATCGAATATCGACCGGTCAGATGATGCTTGAACGGGCAAAATTAGCAACTGCCAGACCGATGGAGAGATACTGTGGACTCCTCAAAACACCAGACATCAAGAGTTTACAAGACATCCCGACTCTCCCAGTGTGGATCATTGAATACGCCTGGGCGCAACAGAAGATAGAAATATTGGAAGGTATGCACAGGTTATCTATATTTGAAAGCAAATTACTAGTTGGATTTAATTTTGCACCTCGTTATTTATGTCATGATGGAATAGAATCACCCAAACAAACGGTAATAACATTGTATTTGCTAGTCACATTACACCGTAGTCACAGTAGTTTTATATCTTATAAAAGTATTTTAAAAGTGTAAATAACGTTTGTGTTCGCGTGTGTATGCTAGGTCTGAACCCCAGCCTGTGGCCAGATGAAAACCTCGGTTCTCTAAACCTGGAGGAGCCCTGGAGGCTGAGGACAGGTGCTGCCCAGGCCTGGTGCATTGTTAGGGCCAGGGATGTGGCTCGCTTTCACTCTGTCCTGGACTTCCTGGATGTCACCTTCAGGCTACTGCCTACCCTGGTGGCCCCCATCAAACACATGAAGATCATGTATGGCCTGAAGACCATGGTATGTAAGAATACTGGTCTAGATGCAGGAGTGTGTGCTGCTCGCTGATTGGCCTGTACATTGGGAGAATGTTGACTCTCAGTGGTTAAGCCTCTGTTTCCTGTTTCCTGTTCCAGATCATTATGTGGATGCTTCGGGAGGACCGAGGCATAGTGAACACTGTGAGGAAGACCATCCAACTCTTCCCATCTAGACTTCCTCAGTACCAGAGATGTGTAAGTAACATGCAAGCATCATCGAGGAAGTTACTCACTCAACTTGCCCTCAATAGGGTATGAATATGCTGTGCATCCTGAACTTGATCTACGATCTATCTGTCCCCCACTTTTTATGGTGTATTATTAATGAATTGACCTATGTGGTTAAATACAATTTAAAAACATCAGCATTTAATAGATGTCTGTAGTGAATGCAACTGTCGTGTTTGCTCTCCTCGCGTTCAGAGCCGCCATGAAATGTACCTGATGAGGAAGAACCAGCAGGAATTCAAGACCCTGGCCCAGAGCCTCGCCATGGACCAGACACGGAGACAAGATTACATCCAGGTCTGTTCATCCTCTCTCTCACACACACACACACACACACACATACACGCACACACACACACAGGATTTTGAAGCAAAATCCATTCAGGTGAGTAAAGGCTCATTATTGGAACTAGAAGCCCTCATTAAACAAAGTGGCTCTTGCTTGATGATGTGTTTTAGCTGAAATCGTGAGCCTTAACGGTTGAGTGTATATATTAACTCCTATATTGTATTGTTGTTGTATGACAGCATCTGATGCAGGAGCAGTATGGAGAGAGTTACGCTCAGAAACTAGAGGACAGACTCGTCCACTACCTCCACCAACTAGACGCAGTCCTGCCCAGGGAGACATACATTGACCAGGTATGTGAGTGTGTGTGTGTGTGAGAGAGATAGAGAGAGACAGACAGCCCAGACAGACCAGACAGCCCAGACAGCTAGGTAGACAGACAGACAGACAGACAGCCCAGACAGCTAGACAGACAGACAGACAGACAGACAGACAGACAGACAGACAGACCAGACAGCTAGGCAGACAGACAGACAGCCCAGACAGACAGACAGACAGCTAGACAGACAGACAGACAGACAGACAGACAGACAGACAGACAGACAGACAGACAGACAGACAGACACTGCCAGTGTATGCATGAACGTGTTCTGCTCACGAACGCGGTGTGTGTGAATCTCCCCAGCTATTGAAGAAGGATAGTTCCACCCTGCTCCATGAGGAGCAGCTTCTGAGGGGACTGCTGGCCTGTGAGCCTGGCTCCATCGCTGCCTCCCTCAACCGAATACTGCTCTGTGAGTCCTGCCCAGCATCACACTCACATGTATTATGTCAACTATGTAGAGTACAAATGCATACATACCTCAGACAAACATCCGGTCTGATACTTCACTTCTATAATAGTCTACAAAAGAGGTTAATACTAACTACGTATTATATCATAAATGCTATTACTTAATCTACATTACTAGAATATATGAATCTGAAGTAGTAGCCTAATCAAATGGTCTCTTTCTTACATTTCCTCAGCCCGATCCACTCCCAGGTGTGATTCCAGAAGAGCTGCCCCGATGGAGGGGGTAGGGCAGGGAGAAGGAGGTGGTGGTGGGAGACCTGGGTCCCCTGGGGGAGCTCCAGAGGACTTCAAGGAGGCCTCCGCTGAGGGGGGACAGAGTAAGGTGGTGGGGCCCCCGGCCCCGAGGCTCAGAGACCGTAGCCAGGGGGGCAGTGAGGAGGGAGGTCTAGCCAGGTGGTCATGGGTAGCCCCTTGCTGCAGGCAAGGCGTGAAAGAGGGTGCAGGGTTGTTTACGGAGATGGACAAAAACAGCCCGCTGCTCCTCGAGGATGACGAGAGCAGAGGAGGAACAGAGGAGGGAAATAGAAAAGGAGTGGATGGAGGGTTGGAGATATTGAACTGCGTTGACGTGGCCGATGGAAAAGCGACTGAGCAAAGTCAAGACAAGGCAGGAGAGGAGGTGAAGGAGCAGAAGGGCAGCCAGGGGGGCAACTCTCCAGACGAGGAGACCCCGCCCCTACAGCTGTGCTCCAGGCATCAGAGGTGGGTGAGGAACATTCTGCACCAGTGTTCAGAGGAGGAGGAGCTGGCCTCTCCCACCACACTCCACCACAGCTGCACCTCCTCTGAGGACCTCATCCCCCCCCGTCCTCCCCCTCCTCCTCCACCACAGCGGTACCTCCTCTGAGGGCCTCATCCCCCCCGTCCTCCCCCTCCTCCTCCACCACAGCTGCACCTCCTCTGAGGGCCTCATCCCCCCCGTCCTCCCCCTCCTCCTCCACCACAGCTGCACCTCCTCTGAGGGCCTCATCCCCCCCCGTCCTCCCCCTCCTCCTCCACCACAGCTGCACCTCCTCTGTGGACCTCACCCCCCCCCGTCCTCCCCCTCCTCCTCCACCACAGCTGCACCTCCTCTGTGGACCTCACCCCCCCCGTCCTCCCCCTCCTCCTCCACCTCCACCACAGCAGTCCCAGTCCCTCCCCTCTCCCCCCACCTCCTCCCACAGAGCCTTTTCCCTGTAGAGGAGACACCCCCTCGACCTCATCATCCCAGGACATCACTCCTTCTTTCACCCCCCCTGATGGAAACACCACTGTTAACCCACATATCCCAACCAAGGACAGGCAACATTCTGGAGGGGCTGGGGGACTGGCCTACCGTACTCACCCAATGGGCTTCCGAGCCTACATCCTGAGCCGCTCGCGGCACTTAACTCCACCCCAGCCCTCCTATCGAAACGAACAAACCCCTTCCCTCCTTCAATCAACTAGGTCCACTGCTCAGGAGACAAGCTCTTGTCCCCCTCGGATGAGGCAGCTCGTTGTGAGACTACACCGCCTGGACAGCCCTCTCCCGACGCTGGCTGTCCTGCTGCCCCAACCCTCCACCTCCAGACCCGGCCCTGTGGGTGCACACCACCCTGCTCAACCTCTTCCTCAACTCCCGCTCATCATCTATGGTAACAGCCAGGCCCCCGGCCTCCAGGACAGCCCCCAGGCCGGCCTCCAGGGCAGCCCCCGGGCCGGCCCCTGGCTGTCTGCTGGTACCCAGGCCTTACCTCTCCAGTCCAGGGTGCTCCAGCCCCAGGTGCTGCTGACCAGACTCCCCCCACAGCAGTTGACGAGTGGAGCCCTGCGGTCTGGGACGGAGGAGGGGGAAGACGAGTGCTACGACTTGGACGTCAACGCACTGTATTCCAGCAGCGACTCGGACGAGGATGAGGACAGCCAGAGTTCAGATCCCAACTACAGCCCGTACTGGGAGGATTCACATCACGGTACAGCGTGGCGGGAGTAGACGTGTTGGGATGGAGCTGGTTGCTGAAATCATCTGTCCACTCTCATACTGGCCAGAACCGAGGATAGGTGTACAGGTTTCCTCTTGCGCTGTGGTCAGGACTGCACAGTATCTACAGTTGAACCTGAATGGACACACAGTCCAACTGCACTTTTTACATATTTACTTAAGTGTGTGCGAGAGATTTTGTGTACAATGACTTTGCTCAGGCATTAGGTCTACTCTAGGTCATGTATGACATCAGTTACTGACATGAACCCAGACTTTGGTGACCAATCACTGCCCGCCTATCCTTAATTTGACCAATCACGGATGACGACGTCAGGTGGAAGGGGATTGCATTGAGAAATCTGTGGTGGCGTCATGAGGGTTCCCCTCTGACCCCCTCCCACACACACACACACCCACACAGACACACACCCACACACACACACCCACACACGCACACACACACACACACACACACACACACACACACACACACACACACGTTCCCTTCACTGGGCACATGTTGACCCAGAGGGCAGAGTGGTCCATGCAGTAGATTTCCACTGTCTGAAGGTAGCTTGAGGACATGGGTGTAGCAGGCCAGAGATGTTCCACAGTTCATCCACGACTCTGAGCACAGTGTCCTCAATCTTTTTCCAGAGCTGTACGAATGTGATAAGAGATGTTATTGTTTTTTTGTTTGGAATGAAAGTGTTGTTTTTGTAAGAGGTGGGAGGAGGACTGTGATCTAGTCAACATAGGCCCGAAGGGTCCAGGTAGTCTAGACTCTAGTCAACACAGGGCAGAAGGGTCCAGGTGGTCTAGACTCTAGTCAACACAGGGCCGAAGGGTCCAGGTGGTCTAGTCAACACAGGGTGGAAGGCTCCAGGTGGGTATTCCAGAAAGCAGGTTATGTGACATAACCGGGTAAGTTAACTCCCCAGCTGACACCAAGCGTTGTAGCAACATTGCCAGTAAGTTGCTGCAACATTGTGTGTCAGCTGTAGAATTAACTTACCCGGGTATGTCGCATAACCTGCTTTCTGGAATACCCCCCAAGTGGTCTGGTCAACACAGGGCCCCAGTGTCCAGAAGCACATGGTCAGAGGGTGGAGGACAGGTCCAAAGGTGGCGGGGAGGGTTCTGTGTGCTGGGGAGGGTTCTGTGTGCTGGGGGCACTACACACACACACACACACACACACACACACACACACAGGTGTGGAGCTACACACACACACACACACACACAGGCGTGGAGCTACACAAACACACACACACACACACTGGGGAATGGCTTCATTACCTTCGTGTTTCCACTATTTATTTATTGTGAGGTCATGTACTTTTGGTCAATACCGATACAGGACAGAGTGACTCTTTGATCAGTGTGTTGTTGCATCAAGTCAACACTGCTTATAGGTTGTGATGAGCGTCATCAGGACGGAGGCCAATCAGCATCCATATGGAGCTATGAAGTCACTGCCTGTGTTTACAATGCATAATAGCCTAGCAACTGATATGTGAACAGAACTTGTGAATTTTGTTGGATATTTGTTTTGTAAAAAAAAAGTGTGTAGCGTCTTGTCCCTGGTTCATAATAATGTATAACTACATCATGGTGTAACTACTTCTGGTTTGTTTACATTGCTTTGTTTGGTTAGTTTTTATAATAATTGAATTAAACATTTGTGGGGAATTTGGATAACCCTGATTAGAAGCCCCTTTTGATTTTTTTCTCTCGCAATCTTTATTTACACGCTGCCAAATCCTGGCAGTAGAGTTGCAAAACGATCGCCCCCACCGTTGGAGTTAAAACCAGTTATGTAAGTTGCACTTTTTCAGAAGTTACTATTGGCATCCCTTTGCTGTTTAAGAACACTTGCAGAGCAAATACAACATGTGTTTATTGCTTTGTATTTGTTTTTGGTACATTGAACAGCCTTGAACTGAAGCTTATGCCTTGAATAGCTCATTTTATTGAACATACAGGTTTGGCAAACAGCATATAGGAGATCAAAAGTGTGATTTTGACTTGTGCTTGCCATATCATAGGTAACAATCTGCTTAGGTGGTGGAATAAGTAACCACATAATTAGAAATACTCCTACTGGAACATTACTTTGATAAAGTAAACACCAAACATTCAAAATTCATCTCAAGTCCATCTAATGAGGCTAGTTTCTTATTCCTATACACTGCGCCGCCAAACAATGGCAAACAATGTTCAGAATGATTAAATGTATACTTTGTTTGTTTTTTAAACAATCCAACTTCACTTAGGAGTTATGCTGAAGGGGTAAAAGATGATGTTCTGGGATGAGGACACAAAACCAGCCACCTTCCAACTGCTGGTCCAGGTCCTGCCAAGGGAGAAACAGAATGGTTGGAGTCACAGATGGAGGTGTACATGTTTTTAAAATTAAATCTAAATCTAAGGTTTCTAATACACACACACAGTGGACTCCAAGTGCTGTTTGTTAGTATAGGCCTTGTTAGGTTAGTATAGCTCTATAAGGTTAGTATAGGTCATTATGTGTATTAGAGGTCTAGTATATTCTATATTGCATACTATTTTGTATATTAGGATGTTTTTTAATATTTTTTTTATTGTATCTTATTTTATTTGATCATAGATGTAATCTATGTTCTTAGTACTTATATGTTATGTTATGTCAGGTTGCTTGTGTTGACTTGTCCCAAGAATTTCAGTGCCCAGTCTGACCTTGTGTTGTTCTGTGCACCTGACAACAAAACCTTGAAACTTGTTATCAACATTCATCAAAGACTTAAACACAGTATGTCAACAGAATAATAATGGAGTGTTTGGTTTTTGATGAATGATGAAGACAGATCTTGGTATTGGGCCCCACTGTAAATAACATAACATTACACAACATTATGTATCCCACCAGGCTGAGTTGAGGCCCTGTTCATCGGCCATCATGCCCAGCAGAGCTGCATCATCCAACGCACGCTTGACATGCTGAAAACCCGCTAGAGGACCTTCCTCCTGAGGGCCTCATGACAGGCATGTTTCACTCCTTGCAGCTGCTACTCTCTCTCTCCCCTTGCAAAAGCTTCTTCCATCTCTGCCTGAACCTTTTTAAGTCCAGGAGTTCGCCTGCCCTCTTCCTTGCGGCAGGCCTGGCTCTCTTTGGGGGCAGGGACAGAGGACGAGCTGCAGGCCTGGCTCTCTCTGGGACAGAGGACGAGCTGCAGGCCTGGCTCTCTCCAGGACAGGGACAGAGGACAGGCTGCAGGCCTGGCTCTCTCAGGGCAGGGACAGAGGACGGGCTGCAGGCCTGGCTCTCTCCAGGACAGGGACAGAGGACGGGCTGCAGGCCTGGCTCTCTCTGGGGCAGGGACAGAGGACGAGCTGCAGGCCTGGCTCTCTTTGGGGCAGGGACAGAGGACGGGCTGCAGGCCTGGCTCTCTCTAGGGCAGGGACAGAGCCCTGCCTCCACATCTGCCTCCACCCCTGCCTCCACCCCTGCCTCCACACCTGCCTCCACCCCTGCCTCCACACCTGCCTCCATCCCTGCCTCCACCCCTGCCTCCACACCTGCCTCCACTGCTTTCCCTGATGGTGGGTCCGTTAGCTACATAAGGCAAAAGTCCATCTTTAAGTTGCAGAGTTGCAAGGACGTTAGACATTTATCTATATCACTTTGATTATAAAACTATGATGGTTTTGCATACATTTATGATGGTTTTGCATTAAACAAAAACCTCATGAAAGCACTCTCATGAAACCTCATGAAAGTAGGCTATCAAACATTTAAATTGGCTGCTCTATAAAGTGCTAACAAACTGATGTTGTGAACTTTACGACACCGCAATGCAAATCACATCACATCTGACTACTATTGAGGGTGTAGCTATTACAGGAAGTAAGCATTCATTTCTGTAATTGTAGTACCTTGTATTCTTTTATTTTAAATGGTTCAATTTATTTAGCTTGTTTTGGTGTTATCTAGAAGCCTGCCTGATTAACAAAGACTGAAAACACAAAGTGGAAGTAATATGAGAACAGTGTAAATTCAAACGACTATTAAAGGAAACCGATGAGTATAATTGTGTTCGAGATATAGGAAAATAACACTTTATTAATCACTAGGTAGGCAAATTATGCGTTTTTTCCCCAGAAGCTTGAATCTCATGTCTGCTTTTCTGATTCCAGTGTTCTTACGTTTACAGTCCATCTACAACTTCGCACTTACTGCACCGTTTTTATTTGATTTGTTATCACCAATACTGTATGGTTATGTTCAATGTCTGCCTATCTGTTTCTTTGTTGCGTATTTCTTTGTAAATGTGTTTTACAAACAAAAAAACCGTACATGGCCTTCAAAGATGACGTCAAACGAGTTCACGAGAACACGATAACGGAATAAACGGATTGATAGCCAGCCACAGAGTGCGCCGTTGATTATGCGCTCCTGTCCCAAATGAGCGTTTACGCACGGCGGCAACAAGGCTCCCGCGAGTCCCGCGGATATCCCCTCTGCTCAGTTTGAGTTCGTCTGAAAGGGTTAAATGATGCCGTTGAACCAAACCTTGAGGTCTTTAACAGTTCTGAAAGTGATGTAACGGGGGTGTATGCCACAACCCTTATGTCTCCACCAATGAAAATATAGGTAAGGTTCGACACCCAGTTTTGGGGGGCTTGCTATAAAGCCGGTATAACGGGCATGTTCACACAGTATTTCACTAGCCTACAATTCCTGCTTCTGGAGTGCGATCCTCATTGTCATTTTAAGGTATTTACTAGATCTCTTGATAAATTGAAATTATGGGACCATAATATTGTTTGTAACTAATTTAAAATCCGATTTAGAATTATTCTTCCAAAGTATACATTTACATTTATTATACAATATATATTTTGATCATTATTTTAATGCAATGTCCTTAAATGTATTGTAACTTTTAGATTTAGGTAGCAGACGCCGACTTTTTCAAACTGTAGTTGCGCATTTCAGTAAAGATCCCATTCTAGAACATGCATTTTAAGTCATTTGCATTTGTTGATAATATTAACTGTATTACTGTAAGATTTTCTTGGTCAGTGTTTATTATGTAAAAAATGTATTACTTTCAGATTTGAATTGCTCTCTCGCGCTGCTAAAATGTCTGCAGAATAACTCACTGATTACATTCAAAAACTCTAATGTAGGCAAAGGATGCGTTTGCAAATTTTTAAATCGTCGGATGTACATCAATGTACAATGTACACTGTCAAGTTTTGTTTTGATCTAAAACTTTATTTTTTCAATTAATTTATAATATTTTAATTTGAGAGAAATGTTACATTTATTGTTTTTTAACAACCAATGTTTAATAATGCTATGTTGAATACAAATCCCAATGAAATGAATGTATCTTTAAGGTCTGTTGTTGCCTGTCCCTTCTTAAAGGACAGTCAATTAGTCTCAAGCAGCAGCAGCACCATGGAGACTAAGCCATATGTGGTCCAGATAAACGGAAATGGCCTCCCGAGTCAGGCCGTTAACGGTAAAGGAGTGAACGGACATGCCGCCCACCGCGGCAGTGTGAAAGGGGGGGTCAAGCCTAAGACCCAGAAGCAGAGATGGGATGTCCGGCCCTCGGAGATGGCCCTGAACACCGTGAATCCCATCAGGGCCATAGTGGACGGAATGAAACTCACCCCCAATCCTGACAAGGCCATGATAGCCCTCTCCATAGGTAACACATCTCAAGTTGCTCTTATGGTTGTTCTTATCATGCTCTTATGGTTCTTCCCCTTTGGCACTTATTTTGGGTTTTTCACAATGTATGCTTTATGTTTGGCTACCTGCAATGTTTGGGGCTCGGTGTTATGATCAGTGACCAATGCACTTTTGTTAAGCTCTCTCTTGGAAGTCACTTTGGATAAAAGCGTCTGCTAAATGAATACATGTAAATGTAAAGTTGTATTCATTTGTTCATTGTTATTATCAGTACTAGTGGTGACTTATTTACTGCTACTATGTCACACCAACAGCAAGTTTAGGACGAGTAACAGTGATCTCAGTGAGACGCCCCCTCCTCCCTCTAGAACATTCTTTAGTTCCACTTATTTCCCCCCTCTATGGAAGCTCCTCCCCACACCACTTCTTTCGTTCCTCCTCCCCTCATGACTGCTCTCCCGCCCCCTCGCTTTCTCTCAGGTGATCCTACTGTGTTTGGGAACCTCCCCACCGATGACTCTGTCCTCCAGGCCATGAAGGACGCCATCGATTCCCACACCTTCAACGGCTACGCACCCTCTGTTGGTAAGACCGGGGCCGCACTTTACAGTGTGTGTGCGTGTGTGTGCTTTGGGGTGTAAGTGTTGGGTGTGTGGGAAATAGTCTCCTGTGGAAAGTGGGTTTCCGGGACCGTTACTGACTTTCCTGGAGTGTGGAAGACATAACACAGGTCATTCTGACGGCGGAATGAGAGGATCGAACATTGGAAACGAGCTGTCTCGCTCTTCCGTCTCCCTCCATCTCCCTCACCCCCTACGTCTCCCTCTCCTGTGTGTGTGTGCCAGCAGGGGGAGAGATGTGTTGCTAATCTCCAGAAGTGTGAGTGATACTAACTTGTGATGTTGTGGCAGGTTACCAGAGGAGCAGAGAGGCAGTGGCTAACTTCTACAGCTGTCCCCAGGCCCCTCTGGAGGCTGAGGTACAACACTGCCTCATTTCTGTCACTCGAAAAACAGTAGTGATTCACAACGAGGAAAAGAGGATAGTCACTCATCCTCCCCCTGTTCTCTACCCCCCCCCCTCCCATGTAGGATGTGATCCTGACCAGTGGCTGCAGCCAGGCTATAGATCTGGCCATCAGTGTCCTGTGTAACCCAGGCGACAACATCCTGGTCCCCTGCCCCGGGTTCTCTCTCTACAAGACCCTGGCTGTGTCTCTGGGCATTCAGGTCAAGCTGTACAACCTGCTGGTGAGGAGCCCTGGGGGCAGGAGGGGGGTGAAGGGGGGGAGGTGTGGGGCTAGGTGGAGGAGGAGAAGGGGGCGCGGGGTGTTAAGGGGCCAAGGTTCACGGTGAGAGCTGGGGTCTGCTTGCTGGTAAATCACAGTTGGAACCAGTTTCACACCCTCCGCGCACACGCACACGCAGGGAGGAGAGCAGGCTGTGGCGCGTCTGCCCTGACCACGGTGTGTCTCTGTGTCTCTTGGCAGCCCGAGAAGTCTTGGGAGATTGATCTGCCGCACCTCGAGAGTCTGGTGGACGACAGGACGGCCTGTGTCATCGTCAATAACCCCTCCAACCCCTGTGGGTCTGTCTACAGCAAGGAGCACCTCCAGGGCGTCCTCTCAGGTGAGAGACTCATCCTGGTCCCCCGGTTGTCTCGGGTTCGACCTGAGGTCACACACCTGTCATACTTTGGGCTGACTGAGCGTGTTATTCCTTCCTCTTCCTAGTGGCCTCCCGACATCGAATGCCCAATCCTGGCTGACGAGATCTATGGGGATATGGTGAGTTCGCCCTCATGCACACAACCAAGCAGGACACTCCTCCACATTCGACGCGTTCGATTTATCTGTCCTGCTCGCCGAGTGGTAGCACAGACGGAACTGTCCGTGTGTCCTAAGAGGGTTAAATCAAGCTCACCTGAAGTAGCTGATGGTCAACAGGGTAAAACTTTGACTTGTGGAATGAAACAGGATGTGGGGTTTGCAGGTAATGCCACTCCAAAGTGCATATACATCCATGAAAAAAGCCCAAAATAGACCAAAGGGTAATAAACAGAGTGTGCAGTAGAGTTGGTTCAGTAGAGGCTGGAGGGCGTCCTGTCACTGCTGAGCAGCAGGGCAGCTCGGCCGGGTGGGTTAGCGCTGGCTGGGCCTCCTGGAACACCAACGAGGCACATTCTTTTTGCCCTGCAGCGTCTGACTGATGGACGGGGGAGGTTCTCTGTCCCCGGCTCAGGGCTGGCCTACGTGTCCCACATCAGCACTGGGAGGATTAAGGGTGGCACGGCTCTGAATGGGGGGGGGAGGGGGCGGGGTAGGGGGTGGGGGGGGTCACAGCACTGGGGTCAGTCAGGGCAAGTGGAGGATGAGGTGAGAGAGGTGAGAGCCACCCCTGTACAATACAGCATCAACACTTTACAATGAGCACCTGTGCAGAGCCCATGCAAATTCGACTCATTGGCCCCTTTGTCCTGGCCGTAAACTCCAATGTAACAGAGCAGTTGCATAGTAGGCGCAATCTTCTTCTCTTTATTGTCTGTGGAATCTAATCCATAGGGAAGTTATCGTTATGAACAAACAGGGTGATGGGATGTTTTGTACAGGGTCATGGGCGGTTTCGTGTATGGTGATGGGGTGTTTCGTAACAGGGCGATGGGGTGTTTCGTAACAGGGCGATGGGGTGTTTCGTAACAGGGCGAGGGGAAGATTCATTCTGAATAAAGGGTTGTTTTGCACAGGGTCAAGGAGTGTTTTGTACAGGATAAAGGGAGTGTTTTGCCTTGTGATGAGTGCAGATGGAGCCGCACTCAGTGGAGCTGGGTGGGTCATTAGGGCCGCTGTGGCGCCCTGTATGCCCACCCCACTGTGTAACATGAACACACCAGAATGACTCGGCAGTTTTGAACACACATGTTTGTGGTTAATGCAGATGTGAGGGGGCGGGGGGGGGTGGCAGGGGGGGGGGAGGGCGAGTCTTTCTAACCACATGTTGCCTGCAGTGGGGGTGCTGTTTCTGGATTGTGTGGAGGCAGGATGACTCTGGCCCAGGTCTGTGTCTCTGGGATAGTCTGGAAAACAACAGACTCTTTCCTTAAGGTATGCCTCCCCCTTTCTCTCCCTTTCTTCGAAAAGAGGAAAGTACGAAAAACATTGCGACCGCACGTGTAACGAAAGCAGAGGCCAAGCAGAGCCAAGTTGCTATGCGTGTGAGAGAGATCTGAGGCTATAGCTACATATGTCCTTTCTGAACTGTCAGTCATTCCCCCACCAGCCAATCGGAGGTGGGGTGTTTCCCCCCACCCAACGTGAAGAGCTTTAATGAAAGCCATCTTACTGTAGTTACTGTTCTGCTCTACCTCATAGTTGGGCTAACTCCCTATTCCTATCCCTCATAAAAGAAAATAATTCCATATATGACATATAGATAGAGAGATTAGATATCTATCAGCTACCTACCTATCTTCCTACATGTCTCTATCATTATCTATTATATTATCCTTCTCTCGCTATATCTTGACCTCTTCTCTCTCTCTTCTTTCTCTCTATTCTTCGCTCTCCTGTCTCTCTCTCTCTCTCTCTCCCTTCTCTTTCTCTCCCTGTCTCTTCTCTTGTCTTCTCCCTCTCTCCTGTCTCTCTCTCTCCCTCTCTCTCTCTCTCTCTCTCCTGTCTCCTCTCTCTCTTACCTCTCTCTCTCTCTTTATCTCTATCTCTCTCT
>CAEFZP010002306.1:75000-81565 GCA_903064625.1 Mallotus villosus | reverse complement strand
AAGCACACACAACACACATCCAAGCACACACACACACACACACACATCCAAGCACACACACACACATCCTCCTGAGGATTACATTTCTGAATCCAATTCCCAACATCTGGGCTTTATCAACCTAATAACGCCTCTCACTGAACAATGTGTTTCCTTCCTCTCTGGCACACACACACACACACAGACACACACACACACCACACACACAGATATACAGTGTGCCTGGGTGTCTGACCTCAGCAGTAGGACACACACAGTCCAGAGCAGACAGACGCTGCAGCCAGTCCTTGGAGTGTTCCTATCAGAGTTTGATAAACAGCACAGTTACTGCTGCAGACTCATGGCCTTATTGGGGCTACGCAGGCCTCTCTTATGTAACCTTCTGAGTTCCTTCCTCTCCCCCCGGCCCACTGCTCCCCCAGCCTACTTCTGAGTTCCTTCGTGTGTGTGTGTTTGTGTGAGAGAGTGTGTGAGAAAGTTTGTGTATGTTTGTGTGTGTGTGTGTGTACTGTAACCATAATGGACAACATGAAGATCTCTGAGCGTGGCTCAGATACACCTCGCTCTCTCTCTCTCTAGCGCGCGCGCGCGCGCGCACACGCGAGAGCGCGCGCGCGCGCGCGAGCGCGCGAGCGAGAGAGGGGAGATCGAGAGCGTCTCTCTCGATCGATCTCTCGGGCTTGAGAGCTCGCGCTAGCAAAGAGCACGCGCGATAGCGACTCTATAGATCGATGTATCTATAGCGCGAGCTCTAGCGCGCTCTGTCTCTCTCTCTCTCTCTACTCTCTCACAACACACTCGCACAGGACTCTCATGATGTCACGAATGAGTTAAGATAGTTCCTGAGAAGCAGCCACTCATCGGAGATGTTGACACTGTGTGGTGAGCCGGTGTTCCTGAGCATGGTTCTGCCCTCACTCCCCTACTCTCTTCAGATGTAGAACTCATAGACCAGATCTAAGAAAGCATTACAGCGTCAGGAGGGACAAAAACTCAGTCAAGGCATCACCAATACGAGTTACAGTACGCTCTATGTGTGAGAAACCTTGCCCGGTGCAGGTCAGTCGTGGGAGTCCGTTGCGGCTGATGTGGAGTGTAGAGAGTAAGTGTCGTGATGTGGTGTGTGGAGTGAGGTCAGTGTGCGTGTAGTGGTGGTGTGGCGTGAGGTACAGTGTGGTGCAGGTGGTGTGTGGCGTGAGGTACAGTGATGTGCATGGTGGTTGATGGATTGTGTGAAGGGTCAGAGTGTGTGAGTAGGTGGTGTGCGTGTGAGGTAGGTGTGAGTGGTGGTGTGGAGCTGAGGGAAGGGTCGGGCAGGGGAGGGCGTCGCGTGGGGTGGAGGAGGTCAGGGCTGGGAGATGGTCGGTGCGGCGTAGAGGTAAGTGTGGCGTGGTGGTTCTGTGTGGAGTCGTGAGGCAAGTGTGGCGTGGTGGTGTGGCTTGTGAGGTACAGCTGTGTGCGTCCGAAGTGGCGCACCGGGAAGTGGTGCGTCGGTGGGGCGAGTGCGTCAGTGAAGGGTAAGTGTGTGAGGGGTGTGCGAGTGAGGTCAAGTGATGTGCGTGGTCGTGGGTTGGCGTGAGGCAGTGTGTGAGTGGTGGTGTGGCGTGAGGTCAGGTGTGCGTGGTGCGTGTCTGCTGAAACCAGGAGGCTGTCCGTCCCCATGTCACCATCAGGGCGCCTCTCGTCGGGGTGGCACGGCGCAACGGCGCAAACGTACACAGCGACTGACAGAGCGCGTGACCCATAGGAGGAGAGGAAGCGGGCTCGAACTGGGGGAGAGGAGGTACATTGATACATAGTGTCTGGTAGTGTGTGTCTGCGCGTGGTGTGTGTGTGTACATGAAGCTCTGCTGAGTGATTGATCTGGTTAACTTCAGTGATCAGTGACCAGAGACCTGTACTCTGTCTGTCCTCGTCTCTGTCCCCATGTCCAGCCGGAGGAGTTGACAGATGTCCTGGAGATCAGTAACATCGTCTTCACCAGCATGTTTGTGGTGGAGAGATGTCTTCAAGCTCTCTGCTTCGGGCTGTCGGTACATCAAGAAACCTTACACATCTTCGATGGCATCATCGTCATCATCAGGAACCCCTAAACCCTGACCCCTGACCCTGAACCTTGAACACTGAACAGAACCCTGAACCCTGAACACTGAACCCTGAACCTGACCCCTGACCCCTGACCCTGACCCCTGACCCTGATCCCTGAACCCTGAACCCTGACCCCTGAACATGACACCTGTCGTGTGTGTGTGTGAGTGCGTGAAGGGTGGTGTGTGTGTGTGCTGTGTGTGTGTGTGTGTGTGTGGTGGTGTGTGTGTGTGTGGGTGTGTGTTGTGCTGTGTGTGTGTGTGTGGTGCTCACAGTGTGTGGGAGATCGTGGGCCAGCTGACGGAGGGCTCTCGGTGCTGCGGACGTTCCGTCTCCTGCGGGTCCTAAGCTCGTCAGGTTCCTTCGCTCTGAGGAGCAGCTGGTGTCCTGATGAAGGGCCATGGACCAACGTGGCACCTTCTGCATGAGCTGCATGCTGCATTCATCTCACATTCAGGTACACACACACACACACACACACACACCACACGCACACACGCACTCACTCACACACCTGTGCCTATGCTAGCCCTGTACACTGAGTGTGGTGTGAGTGTTACATGCTGTGCAAGTATCATCTGCTAGTCGCGGTAACTGGGCACATGCACCTCGTTGGCTGTATGTAAGTCAGTGTGCAGACAGAGAATGGCGACGACACCATCCCAGACCGCAAGAACTTCGACTCCCTGCTGTGTGGCCATCGTCACAGTGTGTCCAGCGGTCAGAGAGAACAGACTGTGTATATATATTTTTGCTGCAGAATTGTTTAAGTCCCATTCAAGAGCGGGGGGAAAAAAGGGGGGAGGCAAAGGAGGCGAGAGCGCGGAGGCACGGTAAGCGCGAGAGAGAGAGCGAGGAGGAAAAATAGAGCAGGAAAGAGAGAGGGGAGAGAAGCGAGAGAGCGAGACAGAGAGAGGGAGAGGAGAGAGAGCAGAGACGAGGAGCGAGAGGGAGCGAGAGGGGGAGCGGTAGCTAGGAGATGCAGGCTGGAGCCGAGAGAGAGAGCGAGAGCGAGAGAGAGGGAGCGCGCGGGGGAGATGGCGCGCGTCGAGATCGAGCGCGAGAGAGCGATGAAAAAAGAGCGAGAGCGAGAGTCGGGAGAGGAGTAGCTCGCTAGCTATGGTGCGAGAGAGAGGATGAGCGCGCAGAGTAGAGAGAGAGAGGGACGGGAGCGAGAGAGTGAGAAACTGCTAGCGCTGATGGAGGTAGTGTAGATTATCGTCGCAAAACGAGAGGAGAGAGAGAGCAGAGCTATCTAGATAGATAGAGATACCCACTCTCTCCCACTACTTCTATCTCTCTCTGATGGTTGACACGTAGATTTGGTTCCTTGTTTCTATCAGGACGGGCAAACATTGTGTCGAGCTGCTGAGCAGCAGTTTCCCTATTCCTGTGTGTGTGGTGGGGGGGGGGGGGGGGGGGGCGTGGGGGGGGGGGGGGGGTTGGGGGGGGGGGGGGGGGGTTTCGCGGGGGGCCTTTGTGGGGTGGGGGGGTGGGGGGGGTGTTGGGTGTGTGGGGGGGGGGGTGTGTGAGCTGGTGTGTTGTGTGTGTAGTATGTAGGTGTGGTGTGTGTGTGCTGGAGCCTGTGGCCTGCACCAGAGAAGCGCACACACACACCATACATGCACTTACATTAAAATACGTGTGCTGTGCACATGCAACAAACACGGGAGAAGAAGAGGGGGACGGTAGAATGGGAAGAGAAGGATGAAAGAAAAGAGAGAAATCTGGGGAGAGAGAAAGGGGGAGAGAGATAAAGAGGCGGAAAGTGGGATGAGAAAAGGGCGGAGAGCGAAAAGAGACGACAGGGGAGGAGAAACGGGGGAGAAAGAAAATAGATGAGAAATTGGGAGAGAGAAAGGGAGATGAAAGAAGAGAGAGAAAAGGGAGAGAGAATAGGGAGAGAAAGAAAAAAGAAAGAGAATAGGGAGAGACGAAAGGGGGAGAACTCCCCTCTCTCCCTGTCTCTCTACCTGTGTCTCTCTCCCCTCTCTCCCTGTCTCTCTACCTGTGTCTCCCTCCCCTCTCTCCCTGTCTCTCTACCTGTGTCTCCTCCCCTCTCTCCCTGTCTCTCTACCTGTGTCTCCCTCCCCTCTCTCCCTGTCTCTCTACCTGTGTCTCCCTCCCCTCTCTCCCTGTCTCTCTACCTGTGTCTCTCTCCCCTCTCTCCCTGTCTCTTACCTGTGTCTCCTCCCCTCTCTCCCTGTCTCTCTACCTGTGTCTCCCTCCCCTCTCTCCCTGTTCTCTACTGTGTCTCCTCCCCTCTCTCCCTGTCTCTCTACCTGTGTCTCCCTCCCCTCTCTCCCTGTCTCTCTACCTCTGTCTCTCTCCCCTCTTTCCCTGTCTCTAATCTCCCCTCTCCAGATCCTGACTCAGGAGGACTGGAACGTGGTGTTGTATAACGGCATGGCCTCCACCTCTCCCCTGGCTGCTCTCTACTTCATCACTCTCATGACCTTTGGGAAACTACGTCCTCTTCAACCTGCTGGTGGCCATCTTGGTGGAGGGCTTCCAGGCTGAGGTGAGACAGTCTGGCATGACAGCCATGTTGGTAAGGTTCTTCAGGCTGAGGTGAGACAGTCTGGCATGACAGCCATGTTGGTAAGGTTCTTTCAGGCTGAGGTGAGACAGTCTGGCATGACAGCCATGTGGTAAGGTTCTTTCAGGCTGAGGTGAGACAGTCTGGCATGACAGCCATGTTGGTAAGGTTATTCCAGGCTGAGGTGAGACAGTCTAACATGGCAGCCATGTTGGTAAGGTTCTTCCAGGCTGAATCGTGGTAGGCTGCTTGTATTTAATGTGTGGGTGTGTTTGTTTGTGTGTCAGGGGGATGCCAACCGCTCAGACTCTGACGATGAGAAGAAGTCTGACAACTTTGAGGAGGAGGAGAAGGTGGAGCAGCTCCGAGACTCAGGTACACATCCCTGGGGATGAAGGTGGTGATGAAGGTGATGATGATGATGATGGTGATGATGGTGATGATGATGAAGATGATGGTGATGATGGTGGTGGTGATGGTGATGGTGGTGATGATGATGATGACAGTGGGGATGATGATGATGATGAAGGTGATGATGGTGTGATGATGGTGATGATGATGATAATGACAGTGGGGATGATGATGATGATGAAGGTGATGATAATGACAGTGGGGATGATGATGATGATGAAGGTTATGATGGTGATGATGGTGATGAAGGTGATGATGGTGGTTGATGATGGTGATGATGGTAGTGATGATGATGATGGTGATGAAGGTGATGATGAAGGTGATGATGGTGGTGATGATGGTGATGATGGTAGTGATGATGATGATGGTGATGAAGGTGATGATGAAGGTGATGATGGTGGTGATGATGGTAGTGATGATGATGATGGTGATGAAGGTGATGATGGTAGTGATGATGATGGTGGTGATGAAGGTGATGATGGTGGTGATGATGATGATGATGGTAGTGATGATGATGATGGTGATGATGATGATGAAGGTGGTGATGATGATGATGGTGATGAAGGTGATGAAGGTAGTGATGATGATGATGATGATGATGGTGGAACTCTTCTTCCTCAGAGCTGAAGATGTACTCTCTGATGATGACGGCCAACGGACACATAGATCCACGCGGCACGTTGGCTCCTCCTATTATTATGCGAACCGCGGCCACACCCATGCCCACCCCCAAGAGTTCATTGGGCCCTGAGTCCGTTCTAGGGGAGGGGTTTATGTACCAAGAGGAGGGGCTTCTGTACGGAGAGGCGGGGCTTCTGTACGGAGAGGCGGGGGCTTCTGTACGGAGAGGCGGGGTTGGGCTTCGCGGGAGAGTCTCGTCGTGGTAGCTCCGCCTCCATCGAGCCCTCAGCCTATGAGCAGCGATCTCTGGTGAGTCCCGTCACCTCCAACCTTCTCATCCACAACCCTGACAGGAACTACACTTCTTAACATGTATTGTGTTGCTCCTCTAGACCCCTTTAATGACACTTTGCATTTGAAATCCAACTTCCTGACACACCCAGGTCATTCTCCACCCTGGCTTCTCCTCCAGACTCTTGTGCTCATTGTAGAATCCCATAATGAGGTTTACAGACGTGCTCTGTGTGTGTCCTCCAGACCAGCCCTGGCCATCGCTCCCCCCTCAGCCCCCGCCCCCCAGGCAGCTCCCCCCTCAGCCCGCGGGCCCCTGGCAGCTCCTGGAGCAGCCGCAGGTCCAGCTGGAACAGCCTCGGACGAGCCCCCAGCCTCGGACGAGCCCCCAGCCTCAAGCGCAGGGACACCAGCGGAGAGAGGGAGAGCTTGCTGTCTGGGGAGGGAGGGGAGGAGGAGAGGGAGGAGGAGGAGGCTGGAGCAGGGGGCAGGGGCCAGGGGCCCGGGGGCCAGGGGGCCGGGGGCAGGGGACACCCCGCGTCCTTGGAGCTGCTGCAGGCGTCCTCCTTGTGCCCGTCGGTAGCAGGCGACTATGGGGACTGTAACGGCCGGAGC
>CAEFZP010002306.1:67500-70000 GCA_903064625.1 Mallotus villosus | reverse complement strand
AATCAAACAACCTTCTGATTAATAGCCCGACTCCCTACCCACTCAGCCATCTGACACACACACACACGCACACACACTTACATGCTGTCAGAGTTGTAAGAGCAGACTTGATGTTTGCAGCTCTTCAAGGGGAAGTTCTACCACTGTGAGGGTCAGGACACCAGGAACATCACCAACAGGTCTGACTGTCTGCAGGCTGAGTACCGCTGGATACGCAGGAAGTACAACTTTGATAACCTGGGCCAGGTGAGACCTGGAGAACAGAGAGAGGGACACATCACACCTAGAGAAGAGGGGATCGTGAAGTTCATGTTTTAACTTTGGTCTCTGTGTGTGTGTGTGTGTGTGTGTGTGTGGTGTGTGTGTGTATGATGTGTGTATGGTGTGTGTATGGTGTGTGTATGGTGTGTGTGTGTGTGTGTGTGTGTGTGTGTGTGTGTGTTTGGTGTGTGTATGGTGTGTGTGTGTGTGTGTGTGTGTGTGTGTTTGGTGTGTGTATGGTGTGTGTGTGTGTGTGTGTGTGTGTGTTTGGTGTGTGTATGGTGTGTGTGTGTGTGTGTGTGTGTGTGTGTTTGGTGTGTGTGTGTGTGGTATGGTGTGTGTGTGTGTGTGTGTTTGGTGTGTGTGTGTGTGTGTGTATGGTGTATGTGTGTATGGTGTGTGTGTGTGTGTATGGTGTGTGTGTGTATGGTGTGTGTGTGTGTGTGTGTATGGTGTGTATGTGTATGGTGTGTGGTGTGTGTGTGTATGGTGTGTGTGTGTATGGTGTGTGTGTGTGTGTTTGGTGTGTGTGTATGGTGTGTGTATGGTGTGTGTGTGTGTGTGTGTGTATGATGTGTGTCTGGTGTGTGTATGGTGTATGTGTTTGGTGTGTGTGTGTTTGGTGTGTGTATGGTGTGTGTGTGTGTGTGTGTGTGTTTGGTGTGTGTCTGGTGTGTGTGTGTGTGTGTGTGTGTGGTCTGGTGTGTGTATGGTGTGTGTATGGTGTGTGTATGGTGTGTGTGTGTGTGTGTGTGTGTTTGGTGTGTGTATGGTGTGTGTGTGTGTGTTTGGTGTGTGTTTGGTGTGTGTATGGTGTGTGTGTGTGTGTGTGTGTGTGTGTGTGTGTGTGTGTGTGTGTGGTGTGTGTGTGTGTGTGGTGTGTGTGTGTGTGTGTGTGTGTGTGTGTGTTTGGTGTGTGTGTGTGTGTGTGTGTGTGTGTGTGTGTCTGGTGTGTGTGTGTGTTTCCCAGGCTCTGATGTCTCTGTTCGTGCTGTCCTGTAAGGACGGGTGGGTTAACATCATGTATGATGGTCTGGATGCTGTTGGAGTGGATCAGCAGGTAGATGGACACACACAGACACACACAGACACACACAGACACACACAGACACAACACTCCTCTGTGTTCCAATCACATGCAGTACTCATGACTCCTCCCCCTCCAGCCGGTGAGGAACCACAACCCCTGGATGCTCCTGTTCTTCATCTCCTTCCTGCTGATCGTGAGCTTCTTCGTGCTGAACATGTTCGTGGGCGTGGTGGTGGAGAACTTCCACAAGTGCCGTCAGGACCAGGAGGAAGAGGAGCAGCGGCTACGGGAGGAGAAGAGGGTCAAGACCCTGGAGAAAAAGCGCAGGAGTAAGGAGAACGGAGGGGCTGGTCGGTAGTTTATTCTTCTGAGCACTGCCTGCTTTCAGAGCCTGAGAACCCTGAGAGAAGGAGAGGGAGAGAAGGAGAGATATCAAACGAAAGACGGCGAGAGAGAGAGAGAGATAAAGAGGGAGAGAGAGAGAGAGACTGGCATGCTCACATGGGCAGTGTTACAACACTGTGTGCCAGAGTGGGCTATGCCAGTCAGTTGCATGCACCTGCATGACTGCAGCCTAACCCCCTGACCCCCACACTCTCTCCACTAACCCTCCCTACCCCTGCATGACAGATCAAAGAGGGGAGGTACACTTTCACTACACCCATCCCAGAAAGCCTGACTGGTTCTAATCCAGCAGGGAGAGGCCTTCCTTCAGGAGAACAAGTAGTTCCCTGGCAGCCTGATCACAGCTCCTGTATCCATCCTCCATACCCGGGGGTGTGGTGTGGCTAGCTGTCACTGCAAACACAAGAGACAAAGTTTTAGACTGGAAGACATTACATGGAGAAAGGTTTTCAAGCAGAAACCGTGTAGCATGCGGAAGCTAGCCTGGTTAGATATGACATCATCATAGATGCAGGGAATGTGTTGAGAAGCAGGACACTCTCACCAGCTGACAGGGGGGGTGAGGAGGGGTGACCCCCAGGTCCCAGGGGGGGGTGAGGAGGGGTGACCCCCAGGTCCCAGCTGACAGGGGGGGGTGAGGAGGGGTGACCCCCAGGTCCCAGCTGACAGGGGGGGGTGAGGAGGGGTGACCCCCAGGTCCCAGCTGACAGGGGGGGTGAGGAGGGGTGACCCCCAGGTCCCAGCTGACAGGGGGGTGAGGAGGGGTGACCCCCAGGTCCCAGCTGACAGGGGGGTCCCATGACG
>CAEFZP010002306.1:0-62500 GCA_903064625.1 Mallotus villosus | reverse complement strand
CCCCCAGGACACCCTGCGTGAGTGCAGGCCAGAGGAGCGGTCCTGCCTCTCCTACCTGCCCCTGGTGTCTCCTCTCTACCTCTCTCCTCTCTCTAACTCTCCCTCCTCCCCCTTCCTCCCCCCCAGGACACCCTGCGTGAGTGCAGGCCAGAGGAGCGGTCCTGCCTCTCCTACCTGCCCCTGGTGTCTCCTCTGTACTTTGTGACCTTCGTGCTGATCGCTCAGTTTGTGCTGGTGAACGTGGTGGTGGCGGTGCTGATGAAACACCTGGAGGAGAGCAACAAGGAGGCCAAGGAGGAGGCGGAGATGGACGCGGAGATCCAGCTGGAGATGGAGAGGGCTCGCCGTGTCAGCTCCGCCTCCAACAGCAGCTCGCTGGGCGGGGCCTATGTGGGGCCACGCCCACACTCCCCCGGACAGGTAGGGAGGGCCTATGTAGGGCCACGCCCACACTCAGGGAGGGAGTTATGTTGTTTTCTGGCTTTGTTGCTGGCTGGAAGAGCTTCAGTAGGGCTGTGAGGCTGGTGTGAGGCTGGTGTGAGGCTGCTGTGAGGCTGGTGTGAGGCTGGTGTGAAGCAGGCTGCTCTGCTCACGTCTCTCTGTCTCCACCTGCAGGAGGAGGAAGTGAACTGCGCCCAAGAGGATTTGCTGTCGCCAAGGAAGATGTCTGTATCCAGGATGCACTCCCTGCCCAATGACAGCTACATGTTCCAGCCCGTTCGCCCCGCTAGCGCCCCCTACCTTCTGGAGGAGGTGGAGCCGAGTCCACAGCACCAGCACTCAGGTACACACACACACTGCGGTGACCAGACTCCAGCACTCAGGTACACACTGCGGTGAGCATGACCAGACTCTGGTGCGATTGCTCTGTTAGTGAGGTTCATTTGTCAAATCTCTCTCTCTCTCTTTCTCTCTCTCTCTCTCTCTCTCTCTCTCTCTCTCTCTCTCTCTCTCTCTGTCTGCAGGCTCAGTGACGTATCTCCACTCCCAGCCGTGTGAGGAGCGTGGCTTGTTGCAGGTTCCCAGCCTCTCCCCTCCTCCCCTCCCCCTCGTCCCCCCTGCTCCCCCACACGCCCTCACCCTTCCACGCATCGCCCCCCCCAGCACCTCACCCAGGGCTCTGTGTAGACAGGTGCGTGTGTGACCTCATGCTCAACCTAAACACCTGTCATTACTTGAGCCAGACCGATAAAGGATTTTTAAGGCCGATACCGATACAAATATTTTGTGATTTAAAAATCCGATATTCCGATATCGGCCGATATAAATAATATCGGCCGATATATCGGTCGGGCTCTAGTCATTACCCTTCCATTCATATACACACCTACAGTACACAATTATTCTTCCAATCAATCCTGACACAGTGGTGTTTTGGTGTGTGTGTGTGTGTGGTGTGTGTGTGTGTGTGTGTGCGTGTGTGTGGTGTGTGTGTGTGTGCGTGTGTGCGTGTGTGCACGTGTGTGTGTGGTGTGTGTGCGTGTGTGGTGCGTGTGTGTGTGTGTGTGTGTGTGTGTGTGTGTGTGTGTGCGTGTGTGCGTGTGGTGCGTGTGTGTGCGTGTGTGTGTGTGTGTGTGTGTGTGTGTGTGTGTGTGTGTGTGTGCGTGTGTGTGTGTGTGTGTGTGTGTGTGTGTGTGTGTGTGTGTGTGTGTGTGTGTGTGTGTGTGTGTGTGTGTGCGTGCGTGCGTGTGTGTGTGCGTGTGTGTGTCTTCCAGGTAGCTGTTAAGGTGGATTCAGTTGAGTCCCCAGGCTGGGAGCAGCACCGAGACAGAGCAGAGTCCTTCCCCAGGCCTCCAGCCTCCCCCAGCGACCCCCAGGCCTCCCCCAGGCCTCCAGCCTCCCCCTGCCTGCCCCCCCGCCCCTCGGGCCTGCACAGGGCCTCCCTCCGCTCTCCACCTTCCCTGGGCGACCCAGCTGACGAGGAGGTGTGTCACATCACCAGCTCCGCCCACCATCGGAGGAGGTTCCATGAGAGCCACGGTGGGCGTAGCCACTCCCTCTCCCCGTACGCCACGCCCCTCTCCCTAGACCCCCCGCCCGCCCTGAGGAGCCGAGGGAGCGCGCTCAGTCTGCTGGGGGCGGGGCTTAGGAAGAAGGGCTTCAGCGTGGACACACAGGGCTTCCTGGACACGCCCCCCGGTTGCCCTGACGACCATCGGCGCCACTCCATCGAGATCTGCCCCCAGCCCCAGGAGGAGGAGGGGGGAGGGGGTGGTGAGAAGGGGGGTAGGGCCTTCCCTGTCAGGGTCCAGTCCATGGGGGGGGGGCATAGGAAGAAGAAGATGAGCCCCCCCTGCATCTCCATCCACCCCCCCCCTGAGAGGGAGACCCCCCTCGCCCCCCGAGAGGGAGGTCCCCCCACCCCCCGAGCTGTCTGACTGCAGCATGATGCTGAGGCGCAGGACCCCCTCACTCCTCCCAGACACCCCCACACACACACTCCCGCCTGCACACACACCCACACACACCCCCAAGCAGACACACACACTGGCAGCCATGTCTGGCCATACACACACACCCACACACACATACACCCTCACACACACACACCCCCTCACTCCTTCTAAAACCCAAGTAAACCCCTTTTTCCAGACTCCTACCCCTACTCACACTCCCAGTATCTCTCTGTCTCACACACCCACACACATGCCTTCCTCAAGACACCCCTCCCCCTGCACTGACCATGTGCCCGTCCCCCAGTTCACCTTTGACCAATCAGAAGCCAGATATGTGAGTGACTTGTCAACCGTTCTATCAGACAGTGATCCGGCCATATGTCCCTCCCCCTTTGACAACAGACTGGAGGGCGAGAAGGGGTTCAGCTCGATGAACAGGAGGACTGCCCAGTGAGAGCTGATCTTAATATTGTGAGAGGGAAGGTGCTGGTTGCACCTAGCGTGGGCTGTGGCCTGCTACTAGAGAGGAGGGAGGAGGAGGAGGAGGACGAGGAGGAGGAGGAGGAGGAGGAGGAGGAAGAGGAGGAAGAAAGGAAGGAAGGAATGAGGCAGTCGTAGTCTGTGATGGTGACACCTGTCCCAGGACTGGGCAGAACACACCAGAACTAAAGCCACCTAACTCTGTAGCCAAAGTATTTCTGACACTCCGTCCCCACACGAGCCAATCAGGAACCAGCGTCTGGCTGATGACCTCTGACCCTAACAGGAAGTGGTTGTGCTGTGAGCGTGAGAGGACTTGTGGGATATGCAACTTGATGTTTTCTGCAGGAGTTCAGCACACCCCTCCTGCTCCTGGATCACATTGATCAGAGCGGAGGGAAGTGTGTGTGTGTTATTGTGTGTGTGTTATTGTGTGTGTGTGTTATTGTGTGTGTGTGTGTTATTGTGTGTGTGTGTTATTGTGTGTGTGTGTGCTCTCTTATCTGTGTAGATCCACTTGGTCATGGAAGACGGTCATGTTTTGTCTCTTGCACAGACTGAGAGCGGAGCAGGGCAGAGTTACATGTGGTATGTGTCTCTCGCAATGTAAATAAACGACATAATTGTGTTGGTGACATAAAAAAAAAGAGATTTGCTCCATCCATATGCACATATTTTTATAGAGATCTATAATGTTTTTGCACACAACAATTTGAATTTCCAGTTGCTTGTTTTCCCTCTGTTGTCCTCTTGTGAATGTAAGTGTTCTTAACAAACAGAAGAGCACAGTCCTCATACAGAGATGAGGATGAGGAGGAGGAGGAGGAGGAGGAGGAGGAGGAGGAGGAGGAGGAGGAGAGGAGGAGGAGGAGGAGCGAGGAGGAGGAGGAGGAGGAGGAGTCGGAGGAGGACGAGGGTAGGAGGAGGAGGAGGTGTGTTGTCCTAGTCTGGTCCAGGGTCCAGCAGCTGACCTGCTGAGGCTGACCTGGGATCAGACGGTGTTTGTGTTGATGTAAAGAGAACCAAACTAATCGTGTGTAGCCAGAGTGCAATAACTACTATCAGTGTGTAACTATAGAAACAGATACACCATGTAACACACACACACACACACACACAAGACTCTGCTGGTCTACCTATACATAGGATCATATAGATCCACTTTTGTGTACTAGAGTAGTGTACTATATCCCTGCCTAGTGTTCATGCTAATGTAGGCTGTGTGTGTGTGTGTGTGTGGTTGTGTGTGCGGCTGCTGTTGCGTAGTTCACCAGGGCACCTGTAGTTCAGCTGTAATCCAGACAGTATGTTGCGTAGTTTCAGCAGGGCCATGTGTAGTTAAGCTGTGTAGTACAGCTGTGATCCAGACACTAACTAGAATCTCCCCAGCAGAACCAGATAAGCCATTCTCAGGTCCCCCTCATCTCCAAGACCATGATTCCCCCCCCTCACACACACACACCTGCAAGACTGACACACACACACACACACCTGCAGGACTGACACACACACACACCTGCAGGACTGACACACACACACACCTGCAGGACTGACACACACACACACCTGCAGGACTGACACACACACACACCTACAGGACTGACACACACACACACACCTACAGGACTGACACACACACACACCTGCAGGACTGTCACACACACACACCTGCAGGACTGACACACACACACACCTGCAGGACTGACACACACACACACACACACACCTGCAGGACTGACACACACACACACACACCTGCAGGACACACACACACACACCTGCAGGACTGACACACACACACCTGCAGGACTGACACACACACACACACACACCTGCAGGACTGACACACACACACACACACCTGCAGGACACACACACACACACCTGCAGGACTGTCACACACACACACACCTGCAGGACTGACACACACACACACACCTGCAGGACTGACACACACACACACACCTGCAGGACTGTCACACACACACACCTGCAGGACTGACACACACACACACACCTGCAGGACTGACACACACACACACACACCTGCAGGACACACACACTCATCAGGGTCTGCTCTTGCACTCAAACCAAATCCTCGGGCCGCTGCCGTGCACAAACAGCATGCATGTAGAGGATCAAATATATGAGAAAATATATATAAATATGTATTATTTATTTCTGGAGAGATGTTGCTTGTTTCTTCTTTATTCTACCCTTTTTGATCTGTGATCTTTATTGGAGGGAAACATGAGTTTTGATGAAGATAACACAAAGACAAGCCTGATCTCTGCTATAGGGCAACCTGTGTGACCTTTCACCCCTGTCGCGGTGCCTGAAGGTCAGTGATACGATCAGGCAGCGCTCAGCGTGCTGCAGGGTCGCATAACGTTCTGACAGAATGAAGCCACATAGATACATGCCCACTTGTTACAGAATATTTTTGAAACATGTTGTGTAACGTTATGAATATTTAATACTGTCCTGAACGCAGCCCTGGATGGTTAATAAACGTATTTGTTCATTTCAACAGCTGGACTGAAGACATTTGATCACATTTCCTCCTGCTGAAACACTTTGGTCCTGTTCTTCTCCGACACGGCTCAGTAAAGACCCATCTCTATCGCCATATTAATCAAGACGATTTGGTCGAGTTTTAAAAAAGTGTAGTTAGACGGGGTTCACAGGTGTGAACCTTCATGTTTTTCGAGGAAATGTTTTTTGACGATTGCATGCATTGAGAAAATCTTTTAAAGAGACATATGGATGTTTCTGGGATTTTTGATATTTCACTGATATTTCCATAACTAGATTGATGACCTACTTGCACTGGACTCTATTTGGTTGGTATCTAATGTATACTGATGAAATTATCCTCTTATTTATTGTCCAATGCAATACTTTCTTGGTGTGTCTACAGTGTCAGGGAGCCAGGGGTTGAAACATGTTCTTAATGTGACCTCCATGTTGTCATGGGAACGAGTCCGATGGTCATGACGATCATGATAACGATGGTGATGATGACCTGTCAAACTGTGGGACCCTGAGTGACTAGGCAACCATCTGAGCTGAGGTGGAACTACTGACCAATTACACGCCTTGTGTGTTTTTTGATCCCTTCCATGATTGGCCCAGGCATCTCCCTCAGACCTTGTAAGCAGAGAGAAGTGTTATGGCTGTCTGAGGAGGAATCATGTCTGCAATAATCCCACACAGATGCCTCCAGGCCTGGTGGTGGTAGATGCTAACGCTAACCCTCCAGGCCTGGTGGTGGTAGATGCTAACGCTAACCCTCCAGGCCTGGTGGTGGCAGATGCTAACGCTAACCCTCCATGCCTGGGGGTGGCAGATGCTAACGCTAACCCTCCAGGCCTGGGGGTGGCAGATGCTAACGCTAACCCTCCAGGCCTGGGGGTGGCAGATGCTAACGCTAACCCTCCAGGCCTGGGGGTGGTAGATGCTAACGCTAACCCTCCAGGGCTGGGGGTGGCAGATGCTAACGCTAACCCTCCAGGCCTGGGGGTGGCAGATGCTAACGCTAACCCTCCAGGGCTGGGGGTGGCAGATGCTAACGCTAACCTTCCAGGCCTGGGGGTGGTAGAGGGAGTTTGGAGGGAGGGGCAAGGAGTTAAGGGAGTGTTTTTGAAGGCTAACAAAACTTTAAACATTGAATTGTTGCTGATTATTGTGTTATGATCAGACAATGTCTCTGAAGAAGCTACCCATGTCTCCCTATCTGAGAGATAAACCTTTTTTAACTTCCTGGGTGTCTCGTGTCTTTCTTCTATGTGGCACGTGGCCAGTGGCCCTCGTAGGGTCTGGGATCGCTCCATTGACAAGCGTTGACTTCCTTGAAGGCGGGTACTCTGTTGAAGTTTAAAACTATTGGATCTGCCCAGAGTCACTCTGATCTGCCATAACCAATCGCTAGCGTTCGCCTTAGCCAACTCCTTCAACACTGTAACGGAGCTAGCTGCCATAGCTGGAAAATCAAACTTTTCCCGAACCCCGTGGGGAGGGGGGGCACAACATCATGGCCACAAACAAAACTCAGCAAAGATTGTTCTTGCTCCAGCTTTAACTTATAGCTTCGCTCGCATATTTCTCCGCCGCCATTACTGAACTACTCAAACTAGTGCACAACATCGACGTCATCCTTCTCAGCCACTCCCTCTGTTCGCTGATTGGACCTACAAAAAAGTTATTTCCGAAAACCGACTAATACACTGAGATCCCAGACCTAGTACCAAAGCTAAATTAAAAATGAGCGGAAGTACTTAGGAGGGCAGAGCCAAGATACTTGGCCAAGCTGAGTGAAACAGTTGTTACTTTAATTTAGAAACTCATGATGTAACTTAACCTACACAGGAGAAAGTGTGCAATATTCAGGCAGGCTATGTCATGTTTGAGAAAAGTAGTTTTTGTCACACTAGCTGGAATAAACTTCATATCCTTATCGCAACCAATAGATCACATGTTCTTACAGCAACTGTTCCGATAGGCTATCTGTGGGCGTCGCAGGACTGTAATAAACACGACCATCATTGCATTTGGACCGAACTATTACTAGCTATCAATATTAGTAGCCTATAAATGATGCTACGTTGAAGTTACAAAATTTAAATGTATTTAAAAATAAACGAAAAATACGGACAAATATGTTTATGTTATTCTAATGAATCCTCTTATTACAACTGCTAGCAAGCACAAAATAACAAATCATGATTTGGAAACACCTATTAACTCGCGCTGTCCTTAACAGTGGCACGAGTCCTTACTGACAGGGCGGGGCCATAGAGAGGGGCGCAGCCGCAGTGGGACATCAGTGCCTGAGCTCGAGTTTGCTCACTGCAGACAGCGTGACGTCAGCTGGGATCGGTCAGCTGGCGGCTCCATCTCCAGCAGCAGCAACCAGTCATCCAGACAGCCAGGCATCCAGCCAGCCAGCCAGCCAGCCAGCCAGGGAGAGTCTCCGTACGGCAAAACCATCGCTGCCACTGGCTCATGCTGATCGAACAGAGCGTCGGAACTACAATTCATAGTAAAAAGAAGGATTTAAGAGACCGGGATGGTTGTTGCCGTGTAACGGTCTCCTTTACATCTCGCCTATTTATCATCCTATTTATTTGTGTATTTATTTATTTATTTTAACCCGAATTTCCTCCCAGTGGTGGCTGGGCCCACAGTTGCGACTGTTCAGCGGCAGGTGTAGCCTGTTATCGAGGACATATTTCACATCCGTAACGTGGTTCCTCCAATGGTCGAAACACGGACCGGTCAAGACCAAAACGGACTGCCCTCGGAACTGGATGCTGCTGTTTAAAGGAGAATTGTAGCCGTGCTTGTCGGTGAAACATCAGATGTGGTTTGAGGAGGGGAGGGGGGATACTTGAATGATAATAGAGGCCTGTATCAGTAAATATGGTTAAATATCATACGGTTATGGCTAGGAATACGTGTAATGTTACCATTTGAGACGATATGGACTAATGTGGTTGCTAAAATGATAGTTGGAAACATGGAATAGCGTAATAGAGAGTGACTCAGGGCGGAGTGAATGCCCTTCCCCGTGTATATTTGATAACCGACTGTCAATGTGATTAGCTCGACATTGGGAATCCGGCATATTTGCCAAAATGATGGAACTTCAAATCGACGAGGTGGTCTACCAAGACGACTACGGCTCTGTGTCGGTGATGTCTGAACGCGTTTCAGGCCTGGCCAATAGCATTTACCGAGAGTTTGAGCGGCTGATCCGCAGTTATGACGAGGAGGTCGTGAAGGAGCTGATGCCACTGGTGGTAAACGTTTTGGAAAATTTAGATTCGGTTCTAACAGAGAACCAGGAGCATGAGGTGGAGCTCGAGCTGTTAAAGGAGGACAACGAGCAGCTCATCACACAGTACGAGCGCGAGAAAGCGCTGCGGAAACAAGCGGAGGAGGTGAGGAGACTGACGTTTTTATTATCTGTGTACTCTCATGACGTCTGTCCACAATATTCATTGCTTCGTCATGCTTGGGCCTATACGTGCACTTGACAAAACGCAACCATGATAGCCTAATTGCCAAAGCGGTTTAGACATTGTTATCGTTACCTTGCATGTAAATTCCCTGTGTGGAAAAGAATGGGAAATTGTTGCTATGTGAAACATGAAAATCGCTAATCGGGTTCCTTGGGCATAGACAGGGTTGGACTTATAAGAAGCAGAAAGTCTGCATCATTGGCCTTGAACAGGGCAGCTGCATGGCCTGTGCCTTTAGATGTCTTAATCCTTGACAGCATATCCAGGACATGAAGCCTATGATCAATAGGCAAACTGGTTGTGAATGACGAATGAATGATATGATGGTTTGATTGTATTTGGGAGAGTAATGGGCCTGTTTAAGTTGCTTGGAACTCAAATCAGATGTGTGCTTGGCTGTCTCATAGTCACCCAGCAGCTTGACACAATGCCTGCCAAACAGCTAGAAGCAGATGTGATCTAAAACAGATGTGATCTAAACCAGATGTGATCTAAACCAGATGTGATCTAAACCAGATGTAAACTGTCTTCCTGCTGGCTCCTGCTGCTGGATCCAGCTCTCTGTCTTCAGTCCATCCTGAGACGTTATGGGATCATTACACTAGATACACCCAAAGCACATGTTTTATCCACAGTTTGATTCCTTTCTTTGTTGAAAGGTTGATAAGGTATGGCACCTTTGGGATCCCTTCTTTCTGCATTATCATATTGATGTATGAATTTATTTGGGTCTTAGGCTGTAGATACCTGGACAGGGCACATCCACTCTGAAGCCTCTTGTGCACATCCACTCTGAAGTCACTTGTGTTGGGCAGGGCACATCCACTCTGAAGTCTCTTGTGTTGGACAGGGCACATCCACTCTGAGCCTCTTGTGCACATCCACTCTGAAGCCACATGTGTTGGGCAGGGCACATCCACTCTGAAGTCACTTGTGTTGGGCAGGGCACATCCACTCTGAAGCCACTGGTGTTGGACAGGGCACATCCACTCTGGGGTGATATCCTGGTGGACAGGGCACATCCACTCTGAAGCCTCTGTGTTGGGCAGGGCACATCCACTCTGAAGCCACTGGTGTTGGACAGGGCACATCCACTCTGGGGTGATATCCTGGTGGACAGGGCACATCCACTCTGAAGCCTCTTGTGTGGGCAGGGCACATCCACTCTGAAGCCTCTTGTGTTGGGCAGGGCACATCCACTCTGAAGCCTCTTGTGTTGGGCAGGGCACATCCACTCTGAAGCCACATGTGTTGGGCAGGGCACATCCACTCTGAAGCTACTTGTGTTGGGCAGGGCACATCCACTCTGAAGCTACTTGTGTTGGGCAGGGCACATCCACTCTGAAGTCACTTGTGTTGGACAGGGCACATCCACTCTGAAGTCACTTGTGTTGGACAGGGCACATCCACTCTGAAGCTACTTGTGTTGGGCAGGGCACATCCACTCTGAAGCCTCTTGTGTTGGGCAGGGCACATCCACTCTGAAGCCACTTGTGTTGGACAGGGAACATCCACTCTGGGGTGATATCCTGGTGGATATCTCAGTGCTGTAGCTCAGACCTGGGACGGGGTGCACATAGCTCTACCTCACCTCACCTCAGTGAGTTACAAAACAAAAACAACTACAGTTACACAGATGTTATACATCGGTAATGACAAATACATAGCAAAAATGTCTCAGCTCCATTGTAACAACGTTCTAGAGCCTTCCATCCAGACTGCAAACGTCTTGGCTTCTGGGGCTGCACTTATGTTGCACGCTTCAGCTGACTGGCCGCTTCAGCTGGAGAGCTGAGAGCTGGAATGACAAATGGATGAAGAGATTGTTCTAACATGGTAACGTAGTGGGGGAGGGGAGGGAAAGGCAGAGAGTCGGAGGATCAATACCACACAGGACTCGCTGTAGTCGCTCATTTGGGTTTTTAAACTGAGATGCACAGAGAGGGAAAGAAAGAAAGGTAGAGCTAACATAACTATTGAGGGAGACAGATTGAGTGAATAAACATGAAAATATGATGAAAATACACACATCATGATATATCTCATGTTCCAGAGATGCAGATAAACAGGGTAGAAGAGGGGAAACAGCAAGGCTATATGGAATCAGCCCTCGTTGGTTTCAAACGAGAAAAGAACCCAAGATGTGCTGAATCATTGTTCACCTGAGTGGATACTTTTTTGGGGTGATTTCAAATATCTTTCATTAGGAATCTTTTCGCCCTGTATTCTGCATTTAAATGTTATTCTGGTGTATATGTGGGGCAGCAGTACTTCTGATGTTATTCTGGTGTATGTGTGGGGCAGCAGTATGTTATTGTGGTGTATATGTGGGGCAGCAGTATGTTATTCTGGTGTATGGTTGGGGCAGCAGTATGTATGTGTGGGGCACCAGTATGTATGTGTGGGGCAGCAGTATGTTATTCTGGTGTATGTGTGGGGCAGCACTATGTATGTGTGGGGCACCAGTATGTATGTGTGGGGCAGCAGTATGTTATTCTGGTGTATGTGTGGGGCAGCACTATGTATGTGTGGGGCAGCAGTATGTATGTGTGGGGCAGCAGTATGTTATTCTGGTGTATGTGTGGGGCAGCAGTATGTATGTGTGGGGCAGCAGTATGTATGTGTGGGGCAGCAGTATGTTATTCTGGTGTATGTGTGGGGCAGCAGTATGTATGTGTGGGGCAGCAGTATGTATGTGTGGGGCAGCAGTATGTTATTCTGGTGTATGTGTGGGGCAGCAGTATGTATGTGTGGGGCAGCACTATGTATGTGTGGGGGCAGCAGTATGTATGTGTGGGGCAGCAGTATGTATGTGTGGGGCAGCAGTATGTATGTGTGGGGCAGCAGTACTTCTGGTGACTGAGGATTACAAGATTACAACTCTGAAGTCCTGCGGCACCAGAGGGAAACAGACTCCATTGTAAACAGCTTTGGAAGTTCTGCAGTGGCATTTATTTGCAACTTCACTTAAACCTTCCTCTTGAGTATCCTGATCTGACAGCAGATTCTCACTTCTCTGTCTGCCTGTCTGTCTGACTGCCTGTCTGTCTGTCTGCCTGCCTGTCCTGCTACACTAGCTTGACTGTCCTGCAACACTAGCTTGACTGGGGTCCTGCTACACTAGCTTGACTGTCCTGCTACACTAGCTTGACTGGGGAGGGGGGGGGCTTTTCCATTTTGGTGGCAAATAACAAAAAACACAAATGGTTTTACTGGATCATGCTTTCTTCTTCATCTTCTTGGATTGTAGTTTCATGCAGGAATGGATATGAATGATTTGTAAAATCCACAAGGTCAGGAACAATGTTCATCTCTGTGTTCCTCCCGCAGAAATTTATAGAGTTTGAGGATGCACTGGAGGCTGAGAAGAAAGACCTGCAGAGTCATGTGGACAGCCTGGAACTGCAGGGCAAGCAGCTGGAACTCAAGACCAAGAACTATGCAGACCAGAGTGAGTGCCTACTCTGCTGCACACCTTCATCCCTCTGCTGCACACCTTGTGCAGTGTACAGTACAGTGTATGGTGTATAGTGCAGTGTATGGTGTATAGTGTACAGTACAGTGTACAGTACAGTGTATGGTACAGTGTACAGTGTACAGTACAGTGTATGGTGTATAGTGCACAGTACAGTGTACAGTGTATAGTGTACAGTACAGTGTATGGTGTATAGTGTACAGTACAGTGTATGGTGTATAGTGTACAGTGTACAGTGTATAGTGTACAGTACAGTGTATGGTGTATAGTGTACAGTACAGTGTATGGTGTATAGTGTACAATGCAGTGTACAGTACAGTGTATGGTGTACAATGTACAGTACAGTGTATGATGTATAGTGTACAGTACAGTGTATGGTGTATAGTGTACAATGCAGTGTACAGTGTACAGTACAGTGTATGGTGTACAGTGTACAGTACAGTGTATGGTATATAGTGTACAATGCAGTGTACAGTGTACAGTACAGTGTATGGTGTATAGTGTACAGTACAGTGTGTGGTGTATAGTGTACAGTGCAGTGTATAGTGTACAATGCAGTGTACAGTGTACAGTACAGTGTATGGTGTATAGTGTACAGTACAGTGTATGGTGTACAATGCAGTGTACAGTACAGTGTATGGTGTACAATGTACAGTACAGTGTATGATGTATAGTGTACAATGCAGTGTATAGTGTACAGTACAGTGTATGGTGTACAGTACAGTGTACAGTGTACTCATGTCTCCTGCCTCCTCCTGTGTACAGTGTACAGTGTAGTGTATTGTGTACAGTGTTTGGTGTACAGTGTACAGTGTACTCATGTACAGTGTACAGTGTACTCATGTCTCCTGCCTCCTCCTGTGTACAGTGTACAGTACAGTGTATAGTGCAGTGTTTGGGGCAGGTGTCTGTGGTGACTGATACATGTTGCTTGTCTTGTAGTTAGTCGTCTGGAGGAGCGGGAGTCCGACATGAAGAAGGAGTACAACGCCTTGCACCAGCGACACACTGAGGTACCCTAACCCTAACACTGTATGTGAAGCTGCGATGCTCTTCAGGTAGACTGAACAGGCAGGAACACATGAACCATTCTCTTTTAGTTTAGAAATTAAATGTGGAAAAACATTACTAGCGAGCCAGACACATTTTGACTGTTCTCTGTTTGTCCTCCTCACACCTTCTGCTCATGTCTCCTGCCTCTTCCTGCCTCCTCCTGCCTCCTCCTCCTCTCAGATGATTCAGACGTATGTGGAGCACATCGAACGCTCCAAGATGCAACAGGCAGGAAGCAACAGCCAATCAGAGGGCCCGGGCAGCGCCAAAACGTGACTACATATTGGATTCTTTCATCTCGACATCGATATGATTAGAATCATAGATTGATTACACTTCTAACACTTAAGTTATATATCTGTATTTGGATGCTTGAACTGGCTATGATTAGTGTAGACATTCTCATGAACCCCTAGAAGTTCCAGTAACTCCAGCCCTGGGGAAAAGACTGACAGTGTAAAGCACTGTGCCACATCACAGAGGGTCCATAGACTGAATGACAAACATGGGGTTTAGGAAACTGATTTAGTGTTGATCAATTTATACAATGTATGTTCCTTTTTAGCCTGTGCTTTCATGTACTGTTACATGTACTTGGCATGTGCTGTCTGTCTCTAACCACCTGTCTGTCTGTCTGTCTGTCTGTCTGTCTGTCTGTCTGTCTGTCTGTCTGTCTGTCTGTCTGTCTGTCTGTCTGTCTGTCTGTCTGTCTCTAACCACCTGTCTGTCTGTCTCTAACCACCTGTCTGTCTGTCTCTAACCACCTGTCTGTCTGTCTCTAACCACCTGCCTGCCTGCCTGTATCTATGCAGTCATCGCCACACATGGAGGACAAGGTAATCCTCCCTTATAATCAACACCGCCTGTACCTCCCTTTACCTCTAGATATTGGCAGCGTTGGTAAATGTCAGAGGAATGTTCTTTCTTCTTCTTTTCACGTTTGTCCTTTCCTGTCTCCTGTTTCCTGTTTCCTGTTTCCTGTCTTCCCTTCTCTTCTCCAGCAGCAAAGCAGAGCGCCCACCGTCGTTGAGCCTGTACCCCAACGGAGAAGGAATGGTACATGCACACACATGTAGACACACCTGATTCAAATTAATGGTCATTATCAGGGTTCGTTAGGCTTCCACAGTACTTGATAACTTCAGCAGGGAAACATCTAAAACATACAGAACAGTGGCCCCTGAGGACCATGATTGAACATCTCTGCTGTAGAGTTCAAACAGGACTTGAACCTTCCTTGTTCTCCGTGCCTCAGGAGGACGGCTCCGAGTCAGACTCAGTGGCCGCCACGCCCAGCAGCGCTGGGAGCAAGTCCAACACGCCCACCTCCTCCGTCCCGTCAGCCACCGTCACGCCATCAGAGCTCCACCCACCCTCACAGTTTGACGGGACGCATTCAGGGAACCACAGGAAGAGCGCCAAGCGGCTGAGCAGGAACATGGAGGTGCAGGTTTCTCAGGAAACGAGAAATGTTAGCATTGGTTAGTAAACAACGTTACTGTTTATTGCGGTTCATGGTCACGGTAGTTCTGATACAAGACCACTACTCAGTCTCCTTACTCAATACATCAAGTAAAACATGAATAGAAGTGTGATTGGTCACACAGTAGAGCTCCGGATCACGTGTCGCGTGGTCACATGACCCGTGTCACATGTGCGTTGTCGTCGTCCTCAGGTATGGGCAGCAGTGACGAGTGGTCAGAGTTCCAGGAGATCATCGATTCCACCCCTGAGCTGGACATGTGTGTTGACCCCCGTGTTTACGGTGGAGGAAACAGGTACATCCATACATCAACAATACAAGAAACTATGTTCGTGTTAGACACTGGATGTTTCTATCTGTACATGATCATTAATGGGCCTGTGCTATGACACGGTCCCCAGAGAGGGGATTCAGTTATACTATACATAGTTGCAACACAGGTAACCCTAACCAAGCTACTTACATTCACATTACAAGTACTTTAGTTCTTTTGATTTCCAAATGGGTACAGTGGTACATACGTATGAACTGTTTGGTGAACCTTAGTGTTCATTGACCTTTGATCTGTTTCAGTCCTTCACAGGGGATCGTAAATGAGGCTTTTGGCATCAACACCGACTCCCTTTATCACGAGATCAAAGACGCCAAATCGGACATCATCGGAGATGTGGATGCAGGCGCAGAGCTTCTAGGTAATCCAGGAGCCTGTAGCGTTACAGTGTGGCCTGTGTTTGGCTCTGCTGCTGACTGTGTCCCTAGTGCAGCTGTGCTCAGCTCCCATCCTCCACCACACCCTCCACTCCCTGCAGCCTCCAGACAGTCATGCCTGCATGATGCACACCCTGCTAGTTGTTTATTGTTAAAAGGCTGAAACGTTTGGGCAGTTTTGATTTAATTCATTTTGATTTCTTTCATTACAAGTTTGTTAATAGAAGTGGAGCTGCTTTGTGTACTTCACAGTAGACTAAGTTTGACCCCTGACCCCTGTGTGCTTCCTGTTTTCCTGGTTTTGCTTCTGCTGGACACAGGAGAGTTCTCAGGTGTGTATTTGAGTGACATCCTTACTTTTATGCTTCATTATTATTTATGTAAACATTGTGAATATAACATTTAACACATGCATTGGGAAACAAATATATAACTTGTTCTAAAGAGCTCTAAATTGACACATTTTTTAAATACCTTTACTGCTAATCTAAATCTGACCAAAGTTTTCCTTTTACTGTCTAAATGCATTAGCATCTGTTTATTGCAAATAAAAGTCACTTCAAAGGCAATTTAAAAGTGCCGACTACACATGTATTGACACATTTAAATGGAATTGATCCCAGCCCAGTCTTGAACGCTGAACACTCAGCTGTGCGTCCGAGAATAACAGAGACTAATCAGCATACCTTCTCCTCTCGTATCACCACATTCCTGACTCTTGTGTTTCCTCTCTGATGGCTCTGTATCACCTTCACTCTCTATTTCCTGCTCCTAGTTCCTGATGATTTCTTCGGTAAGATACTCCTTACCTTATTAATGACTGCTCATCAATCCATGCTGTGCCTGACTTTAAACTCACATCTTACCTGTGCTTCCGCTTGTACTGCCATGTCCCTCCTCACCTGAGTGATGTCACTCCTCACCTGAGTGGTGTCACTCTTCACCTGAGTGATGTCACTCCTCACCTGAGTGATGTCACTCTTCACCTGAGTGATGTCACTCCTCACCTGAGTCATGTCACTCTTCACCTGAGTGATGTCACTCTTCACCTGAGTGATGTCAGTCTTCACCTGAGTGATGTCACTCTTCACCTGAGTGATGTCACTCTTCACCTGAGCTTGCTGCTTGGCTTTTTTTCTTTCCTATTTTGATATTTTCTTTCCATCTCATGACACAACCACAACGCTAAAGGAAATTAGCTGAGCAAGTACTATAATTAATGTAGCTACATAGTTATTGATCTTTTGACAAATAATAAAAGTCCATCACATCATACATCAAATTCTTTGTGCCACTTTCAGAAACGTTCTTCCCACTCAATAAACATGTATTTCCATATCTTATCTTACTGGCCAAACAGAGGTGGATTGGTCCTGTAAACGTCATCATCATTTGGATAAACTGTTAAGTGGCGTACACAGCGGTCAGTTAGACCATAATAAGCAGATAGCTTGGTGCTAATGTCAGTTCAACTGTGAGTTAAATCACATGTTTCCAGTTACCCTCCTGTATATACAGAAGAACTCAGCTTGTCTGGGTTTTTTAAACATGAAGTTTCATGTTTGCAAGTTTCATGTTTGCATTTCATTCTAGGCAATGCTGCATGGAAACATGTACATACGTGTAACACATCTCTTATCACATGCTTTAAAACATTGCAAATAATGATTTCTCATAAAATCATTGCATGGCTAATTTTCTAAAAGCTGTGTACATCACGGCCTGGGTGAACTGCACAGAGGCTGAATTGTACATTCACATTCTACAGTGCTGAAGGGGAATGTTCATTAACTATTTACATAGAATGTTTGCATATTAGCATAAAGAGTATATTGTTTGTGTTTTGCTTATGCTAAGTCCAGTCTTACTGCTCTGACAGGGATGGGGAAGGAGGTGGAGAATCTACTAACCGAAAACAAACAGCTCTTGGAGACCAAGTAAGCGTGTGTGTGTGTGTGTGTGGTGTGTGTGTGTGTGCGTGTGTGTGTGTGTGTGTGTGGGGGGGGGGTGGGGGTTACAACCAGCTTCCTGCTATCTGTGACCATAAGTCTCTGTAATATTTGTAAAATGTGAAATTGTCATCTTGGTCTTTGAGGCATGTTCTCCTTCTTCATCAGAAATGCTCTGAACATCGTGAAGAACGACCTCATCGCCAAAGTGGACGAGCTCTCAGGAGACCAGGAGGTCCTGAGGGAGGAGGTGGAGGCAGTCAGGCTGTCCAAGAACAAGGTGGACACCCGGGTCAAAGAGCTGGAGGAGGAGCTGAAGAGGTGAGAGGTGTTCTCCCCCTCTGTGGGCAAGTCAAATCTCATTGGTCGTCTGAGGTTGATGAGTCACACCATGTTATTGAGTGGTTAACGTATCTTGGTGGTCTGAAGTAACAAAACAAGCTGACATGTTCATCCTGCTCCATGTTCTCCAGGTTGAGAGCAGAAGCTCTTGGAGCGTCTCAAGATTTAAAGGATGAAGCTGGTGAAGACGTAAGAGGCTAGGATTTCACATTTTGTGCCAAAACAGTTATGAACTTTACCCATGTTCATCCAGGCTGTGGTAGTTATTGAAGGTTGTCAGGAGTGGTGATGTGGTAGTTATTGAAGGTTGTCAGGAGTGGTGATGTGGTAGTTATTGAAGGTTGTCAGGAGTGTTGAGGCTGCTGTCTTCCTCTGGCAGATGTCGTCCCCGATGCAGGACGGAGACGTGAGCATGACCCAGCGCAGACGCTTCACCCGGGTGGAGATGGCCCGCGTGCTGATGGAGAGGAACCAGTACAAAGAGAGACTGATGGAGCTCCAGGAGGCGTACGCTGGACAGAGATGATCAGGTGAGAAGCAAAGAGAAAGGTTAATGATTAATAAATCAACTTCCCCAGTTTTAGTGATAACATACAAAGATAGCAAACATCTTCCATCACTGACCACACTCCGAAATGCTCACTTTAGTACTTCCTCGCTTTCTCACTAAGAACTGGTTGTTTTCATCCCTCAGGGCATCCAGGGAAAGTCCACAGATATCAGAGAAGAAGAAGTCGACCATCTGGCAGTTGTAAGTTCTCAACCAGAACATAGACTCCTAAACCTGAGGGCCCCAATCCCACTTATCTTTATGAATCTCTTAAACCCATGACTGTCTTCTGAGGGATCTGTGTTATATGTCCCCCATGTCTGACCATGTCCCCCATGACCCCTGACCTTGTCCCCCATGACCCCTGACCTTGTCCCCCATGACCCCTGACCTTGTCCCCCATGACCCCTGACCTTGTCCCCCATGACCCCTGACCATGTCCCCATGACCCCTGACCTTGTCCCCCATGACCCCTGACCATGTCCCCCATGACCCCTGACCATGTCCCCCATGACCCCTGACCTTGTCCCCCATGACCCCTGACCTTGTCCCCCATGTCTGACCTTGTCCCCCATGACCCCTGACCTTGTCCCCCATGTCTGACCATGTCCCCCATGACCCCTGACCTTGTCCCCCATGTCTGACCATGTCCCCCATGACCCCTGACCTTGTCCCCCATGACCCCTGACCTTGTCCCCCATGACCCCTGACCATGTCCCCCATGTCTGACCTTGTCCCCCATGACCCCTGACCTTGTCCCCCATGACCCCTGACCTTGTCCCCCATGACCCCTGACCTTGTCCCCCATGACCCCTGACCATGTCCCCCATGACCCCTGACCATGTCCCCCATGACCCCTGACCATGTCCCCCATGACCCCTGACCTTGTCCCCCATGACCCCTGACCTTGTCCCCCATGACCCCTGACCTTGTCCCCCATGACCCCTGACCATGTCCCCCATGACCCCTGACCTTGTCCCCCATGTCTGACCTTGTCCCCCATGACCCCTGACCATGTCCCCCATGTCTGACCATGTCCCCCATGACCCCTGACCTTGTCCCCCATGACCCCTGACCTTGTCCCCCATGACCCCTGACCTTGTCCCCCATGACCCCTGACCATGTCCCCCATGACCCCTGACCTTGTCCCCCATGACCCCTGACCATGTCCCCCATGACCCCTGACCTTGTCCTTCTCCTCTCCAGCTTTGCTCGCCTGTTCAGTTCGTCAGCCAGCCCTCCTCCGGTGAAGCGTCCGTACTACAGCGTGAACATCCACTACAAGTCCCCGTCCCCCGCTGGCTTCCCCCAGAGACGCAGCCACACCATGTGCCAGATCTCCACCTCAAACCGCACGCTCGAGTTCTTCCCTGAAGAGTAAGACCATCTGGCTGCCACGTCTCAGAAGAGCTAGCCTCCTGCCACCTGAGTCTGCAGAGATGCACCTCAAGATTCATTTACTGTTTTTATGATTGACTGCATTGAATTACTCCCCGTACACGATTATAAATCAGTTTTGATCATTCTGGTTAAAGAGTTTTACATGAGTAGGAATATGATGCCCATTTGTTGCTCAGACTGATAAGCTGTAATGCGGCTATGTGGCTAAGATCATTCTTTCTGCTGACTTTTCTCTCACTCCCCCTTTCACTCTAACACCGTCACTTGTCCCTGTTCTCTCTGCTCCAGACTGCTTCCTCTCTAACACTGCTCCAGACTGCTTCCTCTCTAACACTGCTCCAGACTGCTTGCTCTCTAACACTGCTGCTTCTCCCTGTGCTCTCTGCTCCAACTCTGCTCCAGACTGGCCAGTAATGGTGTTGCGTCTCTCCTCAGCGACTCAGCGCTGTCTGTCCGCAGGGAGCAGCGGCGGGAACAGTACCGGCAGGTCCGGGAGCACATGCGGCGTGATGACGGCATCATGCAGGCATGCGGCTGGAGCGTGCCGCCTCGCTTCAAACAGGTACCTCAGCAGGTCTACTACAACATGTTAGCTTCTTTACTGCTGATCATTTGAAAGTGTCAGGTGAGGCAGGTGTTCTAACTCAGGAGGTGGAGGCAGGTGAGGCAGGTGTTCTAACTCAGGAGGTCGAGGCAGGTGAGGCAGGTGCTGTCTAACTCAGGAGGTGGAGGCAGGTGAGGCAGATGAGACAGGTGAGGCAGGTGCTCAGGAGGTGGAGGCAGGTGAGGCAGGTGCTCAGGAGGTGAAGGCAGATGAGGCAGGTGCTCAGGAGGTGGAGGCAGGTGAGGCAGGTGCTCAGGAGGTGGAGGCAGGTGAGGCAGGTGCTCAGGAGGTGAAGGCAGATGAGGCAGGTGAGGCAGGTGAGGGAGGTGCTCAGGAGGTGGAGGCAGGTGAGGCAGGTGAGGCAGGTGTTCTAACTCTCATCTCTCCTCCAGACAGGATCTCAGATGGACAGCGCTCCAGACGGGCCCCTGAAGAGGCAGCAGGTACGACACTGAGGCTCGACACTGAGGCTCGACACTGAGGCTCGACACTGAGGCTCGACACTGAGGCTCGACACTGAGGCTCGACACTGAGGCTCGACACGCGCTTGTCTGACTCTCCATCCTGGCACTGAAGCTAGAACAAGAACATTAGACACAAAAACATCACAATGAAATACATCCTTAAGGTTACCACAGACAGCACACATCTACATGTTTAAACTTTAGATACAAGCAACTGAGATATGAGATATGTCCTGATGTCCTGATGTAACCTTTTGTCCAATGACATCATCTGGACAGTAGTTACTGAAGGGACCTGCAGAGACGCCTACACGTGCTCAGTCTAGACGCATGGAGTCACCTCCTGTCTGTCTCTGATCTGTCTGTCTCTGATCTGTCTGTCTGTTTCCTGCTTCCAGCTACACTGGGATCTCTTTCATTGACGTCACATTTTGCTGCGAAGCTACATGGTCATGGTTGCCGTGGCAGAATCTTCCTAAACAGGGACATGTTCTGACTCGGACTCTCTTTCCAGGTACCTAACGAGAAGGAGGACAACAGGATGAAGAACGTTCCTGTTCCTGTGTACTGCCGTCCCCTGGTGGAGAAAGATCCCAACAGGAAGGTGAGGGCCAGGATACATGTCAGGTGACACATGACAACATTACACATTTAGCATCATTATCATCGTCTAAATCCATGTGTATTTCCTGTGTGTGTGGCGTGTGTGTCTGTGTGGCATGGCGTGTGTGTGTGGGCGGTGTGTGTGTGTGTGTGTGTGTATGTGTGTGTGGTGTGTGTGTGGTGTGTGGCATGGCGTGTGTGTGGCGTGTGTGTGTGTGGCGTGTGTGTGGCGTGTGTGTGTGTGTGGCATGGCGTGTGTGTGGCGTGTGTGTGTGTGGCGTGTGTGTGGCGTGTGTGTGTGTGGCATGGCGTGTGTGTGTGTGGCGTGTGTGTGGCGTGTAGCTGTGGTGCGCTGCAGGGGTGGACCTGTCGGGATGGAACACCTCTCCTCAGGGTGACGTAGCTAAAACAGCAGCGAGCACCACTGACCCTCTGACCACGGAGGAGGAGGGGAGAGAGCACAAGTATCCAGAGCTCCCCAGAGAAGAGGAAGGTACACACAACATGACCCCCCCCACTCACACACACACACACACACTCTGTCTTTCCTAGCTCATGTTTTGCTCCATGTCTCCTTGTTCCCCTCTCCGCGGTCCTCCCTCCCAGTCGAGGGAGCTCCATGAGACAGACACCATGAGCAGCAGGGTGTGGATCCTGACCAGTACTCACTCTGCTAGTAAAGTGGTCATCATCGATGCCAATCAGCCAGGTTCACTGGTGGACCAGTTCAACGTCTGCAACGCCCATGTGCTCTGCATCTCCAGTGTGCCTGGTTAGTATGATAGTATGACCTCCACGTGACCTCCACGTGACCTCCATGTGACCTCGGAGGCGTGACATCCATGTGACCTCCACGTGACCTCCATGTGACCTCCACAAGACCGGCACATCTGTGCAGAATGTTATGAACTGTGTGAAGTTTCTGGATTCTTTTTTTTTGGTATTTATATATATATATATATACAATGTTGTGACATCTCTCTCTGTGTGTGTGTGTGTGTGTGCTTGGCTAGCTGCCAGTGAGAGTGACTACCCTGCAGGGGAGATAGTTCTAGACTCTGGGGAGACGCTGGGAGGTGGCGGTGATGACCCTGGTGGGGTGGAAGGCATGCTAGCAGGCATCACGCTGGTGGGCTGTGCCACCAACTGCAGCGTCGTCCGCAGCAACTGCTCCTCACGCACAGACACGCCCATACTGGACAAAGGACAAGGTAAGCCTCTGACTGTGGAACCTGGCAGGTGTCACCAGGTGTGAAAGAACATGAAATGACTGTACTTTGTGTGTTCCAGCCCCCCTGGCTGCTCCGGTCAAACTGCACCCTGCGCAGTCTGCTGAAGAAGCCACCGAGGCCACGGAGGTCCCTGAAGCTGCCGTCAGCGAGAGCACGGACGTCTCCGGACCCCCGGGGGCCCTTCACCGAGCACGTGTTCACGGACCCCCAGCCCAGGATGGCAGATGCTGGTGGTCAATATGAACAGTGAGACAGAACACACTTTACTGATCATGGTATTGAAAGGCTTTTATTAGTTGGAAGTAGAGCCCGACCGATATTATCGGCCGATATTAAGCATTTTCTAAACTATCGGTATCGGTATTTATAATGGCGGCTAATTTTTTTAATCGTTTTTTTATTTTTATAATTGTGTTTTTGTTCAAAGGACTTTGAGTTTCATATCTTAAGTTAGTATTTTTATACATTTTATTTATCAGAAAGTTGCTGGTTAGATTCCCGGCCATGTCAAATGATGTTGTGTCCTTGGGCAAGGCACTTAACCCTACTTGCCTCTGGGAATGTCCCTGTACTTAGTCGCTCTGGATAAGAACTTCTGCTAAAAGTGAACTACAAATGACTTTCCCTGTTAGGGAAATCAGTTTGTTTTGTTACGCGTTTCTGGATTTTTTCAACAACAAAAAAAATATCGGACGATATCGGAATATCGGATTTTTAAATCACCAAATATTTGTATCGGTATCGGCCTTAAAAATCCTTTATCGGTCCGTCTCTAGTTGGAAGTAAAATATAAAGTATTTGAGCAATTAGGCAAGAGACTGTAATGTATCCTCAATATATGGAGTTATGCAAAAGCAGAATTAGACATTTAAAAGCGTTATCAAGTTGGTGGAGATGTAGACGTAGTTATAATAGTTCTCTATAAGCTGGTGTGATGACTGTGTGCTTCCCCAGGTGTGCAGGCGTGCCCCCCCAGCCCGCTGAGCCTCAGGACAGCTGTGAAGACCCCAGCGCCTGCTCCAGTGTGGCCCCCACCATGTGGCTGGGAGCCCAGAATGGCTGGTGAGTCAGTCCCTGAGCACGGCATCAAGCTCTGTCTGTCTCTGGGGTTGGGAAGAAGGTTTTAGCCATGTCACTTGAAATACCTACATGTTTTTGACCACTAAAAACTAACTATTGTATATCTAAAAATATTTTCAAGAATTGGTGTCCAAAATGTCAATCTAAACCTGTGAGCTGGTTCCATGTCATCTCACCCTCGAACAGTAGCTGGTGTAATTATAGACAGTTATTCACTGAATCAGGACTGCAGCTGTGTTAGACATTCATGTGGTTTTAATGTAATATTAGCGATATTGGCAAACAACCAAACAGTTTAGGAGTTCTCTACCTAACTGCCAGTCTCTCTCAAGGCTTTACGTCCACTCTGCAGTGACCAGCTGGAAGAAATGTCTCCACTCCATCAAACTGAAAGACTCAGTGCTCAGTCTCGTGTAAGTGCACTTTATACAGACACTAATGGAAGCCTTGCTGAGTGTGTGTGTGGGCGTGGGTGGCATCGCCAGACCAATTAGCAAATATGTAATTGTCAGGAACCTCTCAGTTTCATGCTCTCTCTCCCCCCTCTCTCTTCCTGCGTGGGGCTCGTCCTGAAGGCATGTGAAGGGGCGTGTCCTAGTGGCTCTGGCCGATGGGACTCTGGCCATCTTCCACAGATCTGAGGGTAAGGAAGCCTGCTCATTTCTGGGATATATTCTACCAGAGTTTTCAAGTAGTTTGTGGTGATCATTTTTATGTATATGTATGGCATGAAAGTGGCAAAACTGGTTAAAAATACCTACAAGACAGCGATACTGGAATGAATGTGTGTGTTTCCAGACAGTCAGTGGGATCTTTCCAACTACCACCTGATGGATCTGGGCCGGCCGCACCACTCCATACGCTGCATGGCTGTGGTCCACGACAAGGTGTGGTGCGGATACAAGAACAAGATCCACGTCATCCAGCCCAAGAGCATGCAGATCGAGGTGGGACGACTCACAGCCTGACTGGGTTCAGTCTGGGGGAACTGGGTGTAACCCTACAGGGGGAGGAATACTCCAGGGTGGAGATGAGGGAACTCTCCAGAGCAGGTCCAGGTGTAGACTAGAGCTGGATTGTTATAGTAACTTTGTACTATTTTTACAGAAAATGTGTTACTGTTTATTTTTAAAGAGAAATCAAAAGACATTCATCAAGATCCTTATTCCTAAAACATAGAACACAACAAATGATGTCTTGTATTGGTCAAAAGAATGTCTCTGGAATGTGTCCACAGTAAAGTGTTGTATGAGCCTTGTGTTCCCCGTGTCTCCCTCAGAAGTCTTTCGACGCTCATCCTCGGAGGGAGAGCCAGGTGCGGCAGCTGGCCTGGATCGGTGACGGCGTGTGGGTCTCCATCCGCCTGGACTCCACCCTGCGCCTCTACCACGCCCTCACACACCAACACCTCCAGGACGTCGACATCGAACCCTACGTCAGCAAGATGCTGGGTAAAATCACCATGATCTTCAAAACCTGACTTTCTGCTCTGATCAAATCACCGTGATCTTTAAAACCAGTTTCTGCTCTGATCACAGAATATGTCTACGGGAAAAAGAATCAGCTGAAAATTTAAATTCAAAGTCATGTGAACTATTCTCTCTTTCTCTTATTTGGCAGGTACGGGAAAATTGGGTTTCTCATTTGTGCGAATTACTGCACTTTTAATTGGAGGAAATCGTCTTTGGGTGGGAACTGGAAATGGCGTGGTCATCTCTATCCCACTGACTGAGAGTAAGTCAACACAGCACTCAAGTTCAAGTATTTTATTGTCAGATGCACAGAGAACAACACAAGGTCAGACACACAAAGCAACCTGGTATAACATAACATATACGTACACGGATTATCAATTACATCAATGCTAAGCTTAAATGAGTAAACCTCCTAAATATACAGATAACTATAAATTAGAGCCCGACCGATATATCGGCGGGCCGATATTATCGGCCGATATTAGGCATTTTCCAAACTATCGGTATCGGTATTTATAATGGCCGATAAATGAATATTCAAGTTTTTATTTTATTTTATTTATATTTTTACTGTTTTTACTCTACTGTTAGCGAAATCAGTTTGTTCTGTTAAGCGTTTCTGGATTTAAAAAATATATATATATATATCGGCCGATATCGGCATATCGGATTTTTAAATCACCAAATATTTGTATCGGTATCGGCCTTAAAAATCCTTTATCGGTCGGGCTCTACTATAAATAATACAATTTACTAAACCCTAAATACGCATAATAACCTTTGCTAACCCTATAAACCTAGACACAAACTAGACACACAGCAGCACGCGGCACACCTCAGGCCTGTGTCACATGACACGGGGGCCGGGGGGGGGGCCTTCCCCCATGCTGTGTGCTCGCGGTACCACAAACAAAAACATGTAAGAATGAAACGTAAAACACCATTTTAGAAGCGTGTCTGTGTGTGTGTCCGGTTCCAAATCCTCATTTTTGTCACACCTCACACTCTAACCTCTCCTTGTCTCCGGGCTCTCTGTCTCTCTCTGTCCACTGCTTTTCATCTCAGTTGTTTGTTTTCCTTGTGTTTCTTGACGTGTGTTTTCCTTTTCTATTTGTGATGATTCCTGTCCTGACGTGTGTCCACTCTCTCCTCCCTCTCTTGCTGCTTGTCTCCTCCTGTAGCGGTAGTCCTTCACCGGGGACAGCTCCTGGGGCTGAGGGGTAAGTGGGGGGCTTTCCGTGTCCTGCAGTGGTCCCATGCCTGCACCTGCCTGCCTCCTGTCCCTTACACATGTTCATCCTAGTTCCCATCTGACCTCCTAAAGCTCAGGAGGGTTAAGGAGGGTTTGGGTGATCGGGGGGGGTGATCTGGGGGATGATCTGGGGGCTGATCTGGGACTGCAGTCACTCATGAAGCAGTTTCCTGGTGCAGTCAGATCGGTTTATACAAATATACTCAAATAATTAGACGTCTTATTTTAGGTTTCGGTGTTTTCTGTCTTGCATGTCTCTAATGGTGAAGTTGAAATCCGTTTTCTACTTGAGTTGACGTCCACGTGTGGGGTGATTAGTGTCCTGTCAGTGCTGGTCCTGTACTGTGGGATTACAGTCAGTGCTGGTCCTGTACTGTGGGATTACAGTCAGTGCTGGTCCTGTACTGTGGGATTACAGTCAGTGCTGGTCCTGTACTGTGGGATTACAGATATGAATGCTCAAATCTGACAGCCCAATAGTTGAAAGACATTTCCCTCTTCCAGCCAACAAGGTGTCTCCCACGTCGTCCGGGGGGTCGTCAGGGGGGGGTGATCCACGTGTACGCGGACGACAGCGCGGAGAAGAGCAGCGGCAGCTTCATCCCGTACTGCTCCATGGCTCAGGCCCAGCTCTGTTTCCATGGACACCGGGACGCTGTCAAGTTCTTTGTATCTGTGCCAGGTTAGTGGCTAGGAGACCCGCTCTGGGGCCTCTACATGCAGCAGACCCACTCTGGGAACTAATTTCACACGTATATAATGTACTAAGAAGCAAATCATGCTTTAACTCCTAAGACCTAACACTAAACCCTTCCCTGTTTTCTGTCAGGAAATGTGTTGGCCACCTTGAACGGTAGTGTGTTGGACAGCCCGTCAGAGGGCCAGGGCTCGGCCGCGCCCCCCCCCAGACACGGAGATGCAGAGCGTGCAGAACGTCCTGGTGCTCAGTGGAGGAGAGGGATACATCGACTTCCGCATCGGTATGGAGCAGAAGCACACAGGCACACACTCTCTCTGACTGTGCTGGTCTCCCATGCTCCCACACACACTCTCTCTCTGACTGCACTGGTCTCCCATGCTCCCACACACACTCTCTCTGACAGCACTAGTCTCCCATGCTCCCACACACACTCTCTCTGACTGCGCTGGTCTCCCATGCTCCCACACACACTCTCTCTCTGACTGCACTGGTCTCCCATGCTCCCACACACACTCTCTCTGACAGCACTAGTCTCCCATGCTCCCACACACACTCTCTCTGACTGTGCTGGTCTCCCATGCTCCCACACACACTCTCTCTCTGACTGCACTGGTCTCCCATGCTCCCACACACACTCTCTCTGACAGCACTAGTCTCCCATGCTCCCACACACACTCTCTCTGACAGCACTAGTCTCCCATGCTCCCACACACACTCTCTCTGACTGTGCTGGTCTCCCATGCTCCCACACACACTCTGACTGCGCTGGTCTCCCATTCTCACACACATACAGTAGCTAGATAGACACAAGCTAGACACTTAGAAGAGTCTTGACGGTATCATTTGATCATTAATAAGAACGTTTTCCAAGCACAATTTGTTCATGTTAGAGCCCGACTAACTTTTGCGGTGCACACTTATCCAGAGCAGTAAACCAAACAAAAAATGTGTTAGTCCCAGTAGTGCCAACTTTGAGATAAACCAGTTATTCAGCAATGCTTTGATCTAATTGATCTGTTTTGGTAATTGTAACAGTTTTTGTCCTAATTAGAGCCCGACCGATAAAGGATTTTTAAGGCCGATACCGATTTTCCGATATCGGCCGATATAAGAAATTATCAAAAAAATCCAGAAATGCGTAACAAAACAAACTGATTTCCCTAACAGTAGTTATTTGTAGTTCACATTTAGTCACTTTTAGCAGAAGTTCTTATCCAGAGCGACTAAGTACAGGGACATTCCCAGAGGCAAGTAGGGTTAAGTGCCTTGCCCAAGGACACAACGCCATTTGACACGGCCGGGAATCGAACCAGCAACCCTCTGATTAATAGCCCGATTCCCTAACTGCTTAGCCATCTGAGTCCTGTTATTATTTCCTATAAAAATACAAACTTAAGATATGAAACTCAAATTCCTTTGAACAAAAACATAATAAAAGAAAAAAAGAAGAAAAAAAAACTTTCATATTCATTTATCGGCCATTATAAATACCGATACCGATAGATCGGAAAATGCCTAATATCGGCCGATAATATCGTCCCGCCGATATATCGGTCGGGCTCTAGTCCTAATAGCTCGGTCTTTATTCCAGGTGATGGTGAGGATGATGAGACGGAGGAAGGGGAGAGTGGAGGCCCGCCGGGTGGAGGCCCACAGATTGGAGGCCCACAGGTTGGAGGCCCACAGGGTGGAGGCCCTCTGGTTGGAGGCCAGCAGGGTGGAGGCCAGCAAGGTGGAGGCCAGCAGGTGAAGCCTGCCTTGTGCAAAGCTGAGCGAAGTCACATCATCGTGTGGCAGGTGTCTTATGTACCTGAGTAATGCCAAGGCCAACTGGAATAACTCCGCCCCTGAACCTCTTCATCACCGTGGAAACCCTTGACTCAAATCTTTAAAGCTACTCTCTGTCCTCTTCCTGCTTCCTGTTCCCCACATGTTCTCCAGGTTCTGTAACTACCCTTGTGACTACCCCCCCCCTCACATCCAGCCTTGTGACTACCCCCCCCCCTCACATCCAGCCTTGTGTCCCTTTAGTTCCTTGACTTCCATAATACCTTGAATATAACCCTGTCTCGCTCTAAGCCCTGTTATTGTAAGTATCTCCATGAAGCTTGTAACTGCACTCTTTATTACACCCTGCACTATATCTACTCCATGGAGCTTGTATCTGCCCTGTAAGTACATCATGGAGCTTGTATCTGCCCTGTAAGTACATCATGTCGCCCGTATTGGTCTAATAGTACACTGCATCTTCCCCAAAGCTACCCTGTTGTGCCTCAAGTTATCCTTCCCTCAGTTGAAACTCTTTGTCCAATGACACGTCTGTACCTAGGACAGGCCTCGTTCTCTGGCCTCCCTTATATTCTACCAACTGACTAAAGTACAGAAATCTAGTGCACTGGAAAATAATGCATCTTATTCCAAAGCCATGAATCCTTATTTAATCTATTTAAACTTCAGACCTGCGTCTACACGGTCTCCCAGTCAGCTCACAGCTCAGTTTATTTCTCCAGCCAAGACTGCTGATTGGTTAATCAACTTTGGAATTAGGCAGCTGATTGGTTGATCAGCTTTGGAGACAGGCAGCTGATTGATGAGATGTATTCAGGCAGCTCATTGGTTTGAACAAGGTAAAGACGTCACATGATCAGGAGAGCTCAGTGTAGGAACATGCATGAGGCCAGGATAATCACATGTACAACAACCAATTATTTAAGGACATTTTGGAGGGAGTGGAATGTGGATGTGTTTGTATGTGTGTGTACAGTAGTTTTTTTTCATTGAATTCTGCAGTAAGTAGTGAACAAGGACCAGTACATAATGAGTTGATTCCATTCTACATGTTCATTTAGTTAAACAGTCAAAACACTGGATTTACAGCAAATTGGTAGGAGCAATACAACTCCAGTACCTTGTAAATAAAGACAAAAATGTTTGAAGCAAAGGCAGACATCTTTGAGCTGTGAGCTGATTGGCTCATAACTTATAACCCCCACTACACATACATGATCCACTGTACCCAAGCTGAAAGCTGGACAATGAGTTTTGTGATTGGTCGTCTGGTTTGAGTGACAGATGTCACAGACAAATCTGTAAATCTATATAGATTATAGAAATGGTTACATTCATGATGCACCCCCCTGTTCAGTAAGTAACTCATGTTGATCTCTTATCTGTGTGGACTAAATATTACATATATTTGCGTGCTAAAAACATACATAAATGTAATCTTGAGATTTTGCGTTGCAATGTTTTTTGTTCAGAATGTGTGAGTATGTAATAACATGCCAGAGTATATAAGACCACATTCAAGAATCAAGACAGAATCCAGACAGAGATGAAGCTTAACTCAGAGCAGAATATTACACCTGAGTCTGGATATCAATGCCTTGTTTTACTGGTTGAAATGCACTACACAATTCTACACATTCTGATGATTATTTGAGGCTCCTGTATGGGTTCATGTCCTGCACTCCTTGCCTTGCCCGTGTGACCTATATCAGGTGGCATCAGGGTGACATCAGGGTGACATCAGGGTGACATCAGGGTGACATCAGGGTGACATCAGGGTGACATCAGGGTGACATCAGGGTGGCATCAGGTGGCATCAGGGTGGCTCTCTCTCTACCTGCATTCTCAAAAAACTGCTTGCGCTACTTTAATGGACGCTATTGTGCTTTTCAAGACTTTGCCCATGAGATGCGTGTGTGTGTGTGTGTGTGTGTGTGTGTGTGTGTGTGTGTGTGTGTGGTGTGTGTGTGTGTGTGTGTGTGTGTGTGTGTGTGTGTGTGTGTGTGTGTGTGCGTGCGTGCGTGTGTGTGCGTGTGTGTGTGGCTTCATTGTATACACACGTGATTATGTAACATGTATATGAATAGATCTAATCTGATCTACTAATAAAGAGGAATGTGGTGTGGTAAATGGCTACATTAGAGAAACAGGGAAACGATCAACAAATATCTTTAGCAAACATAATTTTGACCTAGCTGCAAGGTACAACAAGTAGCAAAAGAAAATAATGAATCAGTCCTAGATCCAGCGGCTGCTGCCGTCGTCCAGCTCTGGAGCTCCTGCTGCTGTCGTCCAGCTCTGGAGCTCCTGCTGCTGTCGTCCAGCTCTGGAGCTCCTGCTGCTGCTGCTGTCGTCCAGCTCTGGAGCTCCTGCTGCTGTCGTCCAGCTCTGGAGCTCCTGCTGCTGCTGCTGTCGTCCAGCTCTGGAGCTCCTGCTGCTGTCGTCCAGCTCTGGAGCTCCTGCTGCTGTCGTCCAGCTCTGGAGCTCCTGCTGCTGTCGTCCAGCTCTGGAGCTCCTGCTGCTGCTGCTGTCGTCCAGCTCTGGAGCTCCTGCTGCTGTCGTCCAGCTCTGGAGCTCCTGCTGCTGCTGCTGTCGTCCAGCTCTGGAGCTCCTGCTGCTGTCGTCCAGCTCTGGAGCTCCTGCTGCTGTCGTCCAGCTCTGGAGCTCCTGCTGCCGTCGTCCAGCTCTGGAGCTCCTGCTGCCGTCGTCCAGCTCTGGAGCTCCTGCTGCTGCTGCTGTCGTCCAGCTCTGGAGCTCCTGCTGCTGTCGTCCAGCTCTGGAGCTCCTGCTGCTGTCGTCCAGCTCTGGAGCTCCTGCTGCCGTCGTCCAGCTCTGGAGCTCCTGCTGCCGTCGTCCAGCTCTGGAGCTCCTGCTGCTGCTGCTGTCGTCCAGCTCTGGAGCTCCTGCTGCTGTCGTCCAGCTCTGGAGCTCCTGCTGCTGCTGCTGTCGTCCTGCTCTGGAGCTCCTGCTGCTGTCGTCCAGCTCTGGAGCTCCTGCTCCTGCTGCTGTCGTCCAGCTCTGGAGCTCCTGCTGCTGTCGTCCAGCTCTGGAGCTCCTGCTCCTGCTGCTGTCGTCCAGCTCTGGAGCTCCTGCTGCCGTCGTCCAGCTCTGGAGCTCCTGCTGCTGCTGCTGTCGTCCTGCTCTGGAGCTCCTGCTGCTGTCGTCCAGCTCTGGAGCTCCTGCTCCTGCTGCTGTCGTCCAGCTCTGGAGCTCCTGCTGCCGTCGTCCAGCTCTGGAGCTCCTGCTGCTGCTGCTGTCGTCCAGCTCTGGAGCTCCTGCTGCTGCTGTCGTCCAGCTCTGGGAGCTCCTGCTGCTGCTGTCGTCCTGCTCTGGAGCTCCTGGCTTCTGGACCACAGAGGGATCTCTCTCTGAGCACTCTTCAGTCTCCACAGAGTCACTGCCATGGATGACATCTCTGCAACACACAAACCACACATCAGTCACATAGAAGAGTAATCCTTGTATTACAGGAAGTCTACTCAGCACTAAAGGCCTATCATGCATTGTTAATCTCACATCAAGAAAATGTCCTTTCTAAAGTAGTTAACCAACCAACATATATAATGAACTTTATTGGTTCTTGTTATAATTCCTAAATTCCAAAACATGTTGGATGTGTTGCCTTCCCACTCCTCCACAGTCGTCTCCTCTGATGTTGCCAGGGAGACCGTCGGCAAGGTGGCCGTCGGCAGGGCTGGGTTCCCCCAGCATTCCTCGAGACGTCTTCACCACATCCACACCTACGCACACGCACACATTACACACTGTCCAAAATACCATGAGCTCAACAGGAGAGTTTCTGATTACTTCATGAGTACTTATCACTTCCCTAGTTACTTCCTGTAGTACTGCCTGTATTACTTCCTGTAGTTCTACCTGTATTACTTCCTGTAGTTCTTTTTGACAGACCTCCAGCTTGCCTCTATAATCAGACATGGGAAAACCTCCTGCAGTCTTGAAGAGTCTAATTTCTAACATGTAAGTTACAGTATGTACAGTACTGCCACGCAATATGTTGTATATATTGTTGTCTTGTCTTCTGCATGAGTATTAAAGTGCAATGTTCAGAAAAGTCGTGTTTTGTCTTTAATTTCATTATTTCTGAAAACATGTTTGCTTTACATTTATATTCTCATTTGTGTTGACTAGGTGATGAAATTAACTTGGTAGATGAAAAAATTACCAGCCAATAATATTTTTTACCGGCCAAAATTAAACCTGGCATTTCAGACGTACTCTGATATTGTTTGACATAAACAACCTTTACCTATATTTTAATATCATTGTAAATCACTCTCAGAATGGATTAAACAAAATCAACCAATTTTACTTTTTGAAATAATAATTCAGGGGGTTCCAGGGGCGTACTACTCCTCCTGCTCATTGTGAGATGGGTTGTCCTTGTCCTTGAGGTTTGGTCTTCGCATCGGACCAGCTGGCTAAAAGCAGAATTCCCATATCTCTTGAAATGCCCTGGGCTGTTATTACACTGTTATCACAATGTTATTACTCTGTTATTACACGGTTATTACACTGTAATTACAATGTTATTACACGTTTATTCAGGGCTGGAAATTAACTTTTGGGCTTCTGGTAAATGAAAAAATTACCAGCCAATAATATTTTTTACCGGCCAAAATTAAACCTGGCATTTCAGACGAACTCTGATATTGTTTGACATAAACAACCTTTACCTATCATTTTTATATAATTGTAAATGACTCTCAGATTGGATTAAACCAAATCAACCAATTTTTCTTTTTGAAATAATAATTCAGGGGGTTGACAGACACAGGCTTTAATATATTTACATCACATTACAAGACAGCACATGGCATCTGACATACATGGAAAAAGTGAAAGGTTGTCCATCCCAGTGTTTCATTTGGAGAAACATACAGTTGGGGTTAGGGAACATACAGGTGGCTCATGGATTCATGAGCAAGTCACATTCAAGTTTGATCATTTCACAAGCTATGTCAAGACTGGAAAGATATTCATTACTCTTCCAACTCTTCCAGATGTAGGATGTTCCATCAGCATGTGACAGGCTCCTCCCCCCAGCATGTGACAGGCTCCTCCCCCCCAGCATGTGACAGGCTCCTCCCCCCCAACATGTGACAGGCTCCTCCCCTCAGCATGTGACAGGCTCCTCCCCCCCAGCCTCACACTGGTGTGCCCTCATGCTTCTGTCGCTCTTCTTCCTGACTGCTGAAGTAGTCTTTGCTGAGCAGCACATCCCTCTTTAGGGGCAGCGTGGGTTCCTTCCCCCTGGCAGAGGCCCCCCCCTGAGCCAGGATCATGGCCCGCAGCAGCGGGGGGTACGACACGTAACGCACCGGGGGCTCGGGGAGAGGCTCGAACTTCTTGAAATTCTCCTCCTCGTGTTTTGGCACCAGTCGCCAGTCATGATAGACGCTTTTCTCCACTTCTTTTACCTCGCTCTCCTGCTTTCCTGCAAAGCAGAAACGTGTTGAAGAACTTTATATGCAAATAACATGTTATAACTAATTGTAATTAGAATTTAGTCGGCAGATAATGATAAACTAATCCTAAAGCAACACAGGGTTGTAGGGCTACCAGGCTGTTTACCTTTATAGGTCAGGATGCCCCATGCCTTGCCGTGGTCCATGTTCTAAAGAGAGACAGAATAGTCATTTGGAAGCGATATCCCTCATGTTATCACTACTTAAGGTTATACTCAGAGTTCTAATTACAGGGGGATTGGGGGAGTTTGACCCACTAAAACTTGGACCCCCCTAAAAAGACAAAAACAACAGATTTGACACGCCCTGGAGAAGAAGTTGACCCCCCCAATTGTCATTGTATAATTTGCACTCTGGTTATACTGATGTGCCACCAGAAATGATCTAACATTTTGTAAACCCCCCTCCTCTCACCTCAGCAACGTAATCCACCTTTACTTTAGTTATTTGCCAGTAGCTGGGCTCTGGGTGGTCGGCCAACCAGGATTTGCGTGTGAAGATGCGTCCAACTCCAAACAGACTTAGCCCAGAGAGCAGGGTGAACAGGCGGCTTTCCCTGCCCACATCCTCCCAGGCCAACACTGGCAAGGTCTTTCCTGTGTGCGGTCGTTTCATGGTTTTGTAGTCCAACGCATACTTCTCAGACTCCCGCGGTTGCGACTTCAGCTCACGATATGCGCGGATCTTGCGAGCCATCTCAGCGATCAAACGGACACGCTTCTTTTTCACCATTTTGATAGATGTATCGACCACCGACTGAACCTGGGTAGATAGAGTTCATACAACTATATTTCAGATAAACTATATTTCAAAAAAACATACAGTCCCACAATGATAAACTACCATCCCCACTTCTTAAACCAATGGCTACATAACCACATGCCAAAGCCATTTGAATGGCTTGGAAGTAAATATACAATTGACCAGATTTCAGCTTCGCCGCTCTCAGCAGACAAAATCGCAAGTGCAAACAAAGATCGCAGATTAGTCTGGTTCCTAGACTACCTGCAGTTTAAATTACAAAGCAACTCTTGTTAACAATGTTAACTGTAGTGTCCACGAGTGTTTCTTCAAAGACGTAAGTTACAAATGTATTTATGAGCGTCTGCTTTATTATGGCAGATGCCCGGTGAGTTAGCTTGCTAGCATTAGAGACGACTATCCCCAGCTATTTAAGCGGGTCAAAAGGTTTATTGACATTATCATGTCCGTAATGATCTAATAATTGATAAGATGACATAACACTGATTTAACATTTACCTTGCGTTAAACTTAACTAACGCTACTTGACCTCCACACGGCTGTGCTTCTATATGTCCGTGTACAAATAGTTCCGACTAGGAAGCTGTGATGTCATTTCCGTCTAACATAGGTTCAGTTTGGAACTGCGCCACTCTTCGTTTATTTGGGTAGACTTTTGACTGCAATGAAGTAGAGATTCATAGCATTTTTTCTTCTTTCTTCTTTTAGATTGAAACGGTAATACAGGAAAGCTTTACATGCCTCAAGGATTGAGACTTAAAATACAATGAGCCTCATGTTTATCTAAAAAACAAAAAAGCAAAAAGTGCTTTTATGCATTATAACGTGACTAAAATCATAAAATGAAGATACTACACATAACATTGGACACTGTGTTTTCTCCAGTATATACTGATATCAATGGATGAGAGCTCATGACTGTTTGAGAAATACAGACACGTACTTCATCTGCATCGTAAGCAACTTGTTCTAAATCATCTTGGAAAGGCTTTGTCTAATATTAAAATCTATTTATTTACATTGCACATGATATCTTTTAGATATGAATAGATTAACAGAAAGAGAGAGGAAGTAGGCAAGACACATCAAACCCAGGACGCCCAGCAAAACCAACCTGGCTCAACAAGAAGACTAGACGATCCTTCACAAGCATTCTGGTAACCTATATACACTCTGCACTCAGCTTGTCCTGGACAGTTAGAAATGTGAAAACTAGGTATTATTTAGCTGAGAAAACTGACTCTTTCTAACTGCATATATATACTGTAACAATGTGCACTGATATTTGGCAGAGGTTATGTCTTTGTGTCACATTCATGTATCAGAGATAACCATGCTCTGTAACAATCGTCTTATATTTTCACTCTACCGTCTAGTGTGGTTTTCTGTTTGTGGATACGCAGTCACACGCCGCAATATGTGAGTTTCTCAAAGAGCAGGAGGTCCAAATCATGTCCAGCGACAGCGTTTCCTCTGATACCCCTCGTGTTGGAGCAGCACCCCTCTGAGGGGCAGAGCGAGGGGCAGGCAGCAGGGGGGCCCGGGGACGAGGCCGAGGGGGGCCGGGGGACGAGGCTGCAGGGGGGCCCGGGCCGTCAGCTCCCTCCTCTGAGCCACAGGCGTTCAGGCTCAGCACCCACCCCAGCCTGGTGTGCAGCAGGTGCCTCAGGCCAGGCGGGAGGGGCAGCACGCTCAGGGTGTCTGTGCAGTGGGGGAGGAGCTGACGCAGGCGGGCGCAGCACAGGTACTGCAGGGAGGTGGGCGTGAAGCACGAGCGGATCACCTTCATGCTGCTCTTAGCTGCGGTGGAACACGCCATGGGGAACAGACGCTTGTTCTGCAGTTCTGTGGCAGCAACACCTGGGGGAACATGAGGGGAACATGAGGGGAACATGAGGGGAACATGAGGACACGGGTGATGACTGTGTTCCTGGAACTCTGAGCTGGAGGTTTTCATTCACTATCAAGGCAGTATGGAAAAGCTCCAATGACTCCAAAAACGGTACTCCTATAAAGTTGGCGAATAACAACAACTTGCTGTTCACTGATTTCCCTGAATAATAAAATAGATCATACTAGTCCTAATAATCCTTACCTATGCACTTGCGGTTCTTGAAGAAGGTGAGGGTGCCGTGCCAGGTGTCCAGATGAACTCCAATGATGGAGCCCTGGCCAAACCTGGGAGGAGAAGCTCACCTTATCTCCTCTGTGATGCAACAACCCTGAGGGAGGACAACACGGAGAGATGGAAATGTTCTTATAACTTTGGTATTGTTTGATAAAAACTAATATGTTTTTATTTATTCTCATGATTAAGCACCCCCCCCAGACACACACACACAAACAAGAGCTAAACCTGCACCCAAATATACATTTAAACTCACTGACAAATGTTCAATTGTTAGCAGTAGAAGCATGTTTTGTTATTGCTCTGTGTTGGGGCTAAGAGAGTCCGCTCACATGAAGAGCACTTTAACTTCATGCATCTTCTCAGACGGAGCCTTGAGCCAACCCACCAGAGAACACTGTTCAAAGGAAGTAGAAAATGTCTTACCAGTGTAGGAGAGACCCCAACTGTCCTCATCTTTCCCCAAGAGACTACAGAACGAATGTCTATACTTGTCCATGTTCACATCTGACGTCCCAATGCCTACCATCTACACAACAACACAGAGTCTTGCAAGTCTTCAAAGTGTACAGAAACAGCAAAACAATGGACCACAGTTGAATTAGACAAACCAAAAGAAAGAAAAAATAAATCAACAAAAGAATAGTAATCTCAAGTTATAATCCATCTAGTACCAACAGGTGATTGAGGAGCTGTTACCATGTCCGTGCCGTACACTGGAGACGTCATCTTAATCTCCCAGAAGTGTTGTCCTTCTGACAGCTCTCTGGCCCCGCGCACAGCAGCCGTGCCACAGCTGTACTCGCTGTGGAAGTTCACTTTGCGGTTGTCACAGCTTAACAACGTTGCTGTAGATCGACTGCAGTCATCCCACACCCAGTCGAAGTCTGAAACGTCACAAGACAATGCTTCAGTTCATTCAGTAAAAGAAATATTGCATACTTAGACCCGACATCTAAGACAGACTTTGATGATAGTGACAGTTGACAAGTTGGAAATTGTGACAAATATCAGGCTGAAATCGATGGTGTGCATTTAAAATGCTTTTAAGACATGATTAGGTTGTTACTTCAGACTTTATTTCAATCGATTTAAAAATACAAACACATTAAACACTGTACTTTTCCTGTGTGATGAGAAACAATTGAGCCCAACCCCGTTACTATAATACATGATATATTTGATGAGTATTTAGGCCCTCACCCTGGTCCTCCTCTCCACAGTGGCAGTCTCTGGCCCGGTGAAAGCCCCGTGGGCGTGGGGTGCAGCTGGTCTCAGCCAGGGAGTCACAGTGGCAGTATGACTCCCCGATGACAGGCACAGCACTGGGGACTGGAGCCACCACCACGGCAGGGTACTCTGCTTCAGAGTCAGAGTCACTGCACTGGAAACATCACAAACACAAACTATTACTATATGAAACTCACCATTATCATCTGCATTCAATGATTTTCCATTTATTGTGAAATAAGTTAAGGGGCTGTCACTTAAGCAGTCATGTAAACTGTTAAAATGTGTTTACACTAATTCCACACGAGTTTGAAGAGCTAGATTAGGTATTTTAATAGAAATATATGAAGGTTTACTTAAACATGTAGGTTACTTATTACAGATTTTAATTTAGTGTAATCTTGCAATTATTGAGATGGTAAAATACATAATAAATCAGTGCGTCAGATTTCGACGCCGTCGCAAGTGGAGGTACAATCAAACATGTCACACGTCTATGGAAGCAAATCAGTGCCATAATATTTTGAATTTTAAAAGGCATCGAATACTTAATATTGAAATTTAAACAACACTGAATTCTCATCTGAATATATTTCAATGAAAAATAAAATTCAGGTTGCTCAAATTCGAGCCTAAAAAATTAGATCTTAAAAAATGTAACCATAAAAAATCTGACCCTATCAAATTGGAGCCGAAAATTTTCCATCTGAAACAATTCGAGGCCAAAAAAATCGAGCCTATCAAATTTGACCCTCAAAAATTTGAGCCTATCAAATTCGAGCCGAAAAATTTCGATCTTAAATTCTGATTTTTAACATCCATTGCTCCATCCGTCCGTGATATCCCGGATGTTAAAAATCAGATTTTTTTAAGCTCGAAATGTTTCGGTTTGATTAGGCTTGAAACACTGAATTCTCATCTGAATATATTTCAATGTAAAATAAAATTCAGGTTGCTCATATTCGAATCAAATTCGAGCCTATAAAATTCCATCCTAAAAAATTCGAGCCTATCAAATTAGAGCGGAACATTTTCCAGACGAAAATTTCCCATCTGAGAAAATTTGAGCTGTTTCGAATTAGAATCTTAAAAAATGTAACCATCAAAAATTCTATCCTAAAAAATTCGAGCCTATCAAATTCGAGCCAAAAAAATTCGAGCCAAAAAAATGTAAGCCTATAAAATTCGAGCCAAAACATTTCGATCTTAAAAAATTCAGATTTTTAACATCCATTGCTCTACCCGTCCGTGATATCCCGGATGTAAAAAATCTGAATTTTTTAAGATCGAATTTTTTCGGGGCGAATTTTATAGGCTAGAATTTTTGATGGTTACATTTTTTAAGATCGAATTTGTTGGGCTCGAATTTGAGCGACCTGAATTTTAATTTACATTGAAATATATTCAGATGAGAATTCAGTGTTGTTTAAATTTCAATGTTAAGTATTCGATGCCTTTTAAAATTAAAATCTACTTTTTTCAGCAAAAATTTTTTGTCTGGAAAATTTTCGGCCCTAATTTTATAGGCTCGAATTTTTTTGGCTCGATTTTTTTCAGCTGGGAAAATTTTCGGCTCGAATATGAGCAACCTGAATTTTATTTTACATTGAAATATATTCAGATGAGAATTCAGTGTTTCAATATTTCAATATTACAATTCATCATTAAGTATTCGATGCCTTTTAAAATTCTAAACATTATGGCACTGGTTTGCTTCCATACACGTCCATACCACTGCACAAAACATGATTTACCTGTAAACGTTCATAGCGCCAGTCCTCGGTCTCAGAGGCATGTCCCAGCGCGCGGGCGTCTGCGTCGCGGCGTATTCCACTCCAGACATAACGCCACGCGCGACTGTTCCTGCTCCGCCTGGACATTGTGGTGAGATAATTTGACCTGTGGTAAAGCAAGAGTCACACCAAAGTTCAAACTTGAAAGGTTACCTGATCCATTCTATTCACTACACCGTGGTCCTGACTAGAACTATTAGGAGATACTACCATAACATATACAGGATTTTGCTTTATTCAATTTTGTTCCATGTTTTTTTCATTTACAAAAAAATTATCACGTATTGTGAGTATGAGTGTTCTCAATTTATAGGTTCAATACCTAGCCTAGTCAAGATCACATTCATGTTCTAACGGTTTGTTACTTGCTACTAATCGCGTTAATTTTGTTTTTCCCATAAATAGATATCCTGGTCTACAGTAATTTAGTCATTTGCTTGTTTGACAGGCCAGATAGAAGGTGACAGTCAATTCCTTCGCTTAATGCTGGCTAACTCGCTATAGTATGTAACAAGAGCTAGCTCTAGCTGTACTAGTTTGTAAAAAGAACTAACTAGGCTAGCTAGCGTGGCTAACAGTAACACAAGCCAGTCTTTGCTGATGACAGTACAGGATCAGGAGGACTAGACTAGCTGCGTCTGCTAGTCCTAGCCAGGTGTTTATAGCGTTAGCTAAGAAAAACTGCAAGCCTCCGTATTATTTTATACAGATTTACGTCGTTATCAAGCTAGTGCTAACCATACAGTAACCTAATTAGTCCCTGCCAGTTAGGTTAGGATAACTACAGTAGTTGAATCCTACGGTTAACCTAGACTAGTATCTAAAGTTAGCCCTATCTCGTGCTAGGGCTAACGATGCTGAATACAGTACACACGTCAGTATTGTCAGTCTTCAGTGTCTTCTTATTCCCAAATGTAACTGCTCAGCAACTAACTACCTACGACAATATAATAACGTAGTTATGTTGACTGTTCGCTCGCTATCCAGCATTCCTGTCATGACCTACTTGTCAGAACGGACGTAAACAAAATACCTTTACTTGTAACGAATAGCTTGGGAGCAACCAGTGATTGGATGAAGAATATGTCGTCACACTATTTTCATATCCGCTCTGATCATGATACATTTTTCCATTCCCTTAATATTTGGCTACTGGTCGTTTACAGAAAATGTGGTGGTTATATTTTGATGAGTGATTGTTCTTCTGTTGCATACAGATGTTACCATCCCAAGTTTACTATGTATTAGTAATAATATATAGTAAAACGGTGTGGATAATCATTCAGTAAAACGGAATACATCAATAGCACATTGGACTACCATTGCGTGTGACTTTCTCAATCTAAGTAAACATTGATAGAAAAAGCATGTCAGGTTTGGGAGATTTATTTGGAAGTCAGATCGGGGAAACAGCAAGCCTCCACCTTCAACAACATAAAGAATGCAGTACTACAGGTGAACAGTACATGTGATTGAGAATGTTGCATTGGAGTTAAAACATACAAATACAGTCATACAATACACACAAACACCCATTCATTAACCCCGAGCACACACCAGGACACTACTCTTCCACCACACACAGGAATTCCAAGCACTTACCATTATCCACAGTGCAATTCATTTCACTATACAGACATTTATAGTAAACATATACTAGGAATTTAGTAGACATTGTTCCATTTAAACAGTAGCATGAACAAATTAAAATCTTCAATTTTCCATAGTGAAAAAATCAATTTACACTTGTAAAGCTTCTTTAACATCAACTTGAAACCTAAAAATGTCCCCAAAAATGAAAAAAAAATAATGTCCATGATTCATTCAAGTCAGTTTTCAGACAAGTGATGACCAAAAAGAAGCCAGAAGTGGATCACATCGATTCTCAAACATGCACGGCACGGACAGGATACTACGTTGACTGAGCACATTTACAAAGGGGTCTAGACTAACTAACCTTGGACAACTGTATAGATAAGATTAGACTGAAATCCAACCATTTGATCATAACCCATCTTAAAACAACTCCCTAGACCTAAACAGTGGATCTAAGAGAACTTGACAGGTGCGTGTAGTGATACAGCATGACTAAAACTCCAGGTAGAACTCTTACAATACTACCAACACAGCTGGTCCAGTCAGATCCACATGGTACCATAGATTAAGGTCCATGCGTTGATATGGAACTGAGCAAAGAGGTTGTTGTTCTGCATGTGTGGAATGAATGAGATGGTAAAGACACAGACATTTATTTAGTGGACAGAATGAGAGCCACGATGAGGCCATAAAGCCCCAGAACTTCAGCGAAGATAAGGATGAGGATCATGCCCACGAACAGCCTGGGCTGCTGAGCCGTGCCCCTGACTCCTGCGTCGCCCACGATGCCGATGGCAAAGCCTGCTGCCAGGCCGCTCAAGCCCACACTGAGACCGGCACCAAGGTGAAGGAAACTCCTGAAGAAGGAGGAGGAGATTTGAGAAGAGGACAAAGAGAAACACTGACTGATGCATACTAATTAATGTCCACCTTGATCCTAGTTCTCTTCATGAAACTTACTTATACAAGGTGATGGTCTCGGAGATGTTGTTGGCTATCAGCACAGCCACCACGAGCCCATAGATGGCTATAATACCCGCCATGACTACAGGGATGATGGACTTCATGATGAGTTCTGGCCTCATCACTGACATGGCCGCGATGCCAGTTCCACTCTTGGCTGTGCCATAGGCTGCCCCCAATGCTTTAAGAAAAGAGGAAAAAAATGTTTTAAAAAAACAACAAAACACAATAGGGTTACAGGCCATTATCCCTACACATGGTGGCAGCTTTTAAAATTGCAATCACCTTTTCGCAATTGTCAAAATTATCTTTTGTGCTTTGTAAAACATTAAATATATATACTTGTTTTAACTACAATGTTTGGCCATATCGCCCAACCGACAGGGTTCGTCAAAAACAGGACAGTTAGGGTACTAATTATTGATAGGGACACTAGTAGGCTACAGCGTAAATCGTATGTCTTAGATTCTAGGAGAGGAACCTACAGATACGCCTTGTGAGTGGTAAGCAAGGTGTTTGAGATCATCCCCAAATAAACCACCAGGAAAAATAATAGTTTGCGTCAAACTCGCAGTCAAGATCAGTATTGAATAGATCGGGCACAAACATATATGTGAAATACAAACTGTAGCTAGATCTCTTTTTATTTTGTTGCCAACCTACACTAGCTCTTTCCCCCTGACACCAGTGTTATAAACCACCGCTACGTGTGCTAGCAAGACAGCTTAATCTAAGTCGACATATCATGACGCCGTTCAATTATTAACTTATAAAATAAGTATTAAAATATACGACGTTAAGTTAGCAATAAACAATGTTAAGGCGAGGTGACTAATGTTTGATAGTTACCACTGAAGACCATGGCAGCAGAAGCTCCCATCACCGCGAAGAACGGGGAGTATGCAGGGCTCTCTCCCGACATTTTTCAGCGTAATTAATAACCCTAACCCTTACTAAATAGTTAGATAATGAACACTTCTGGTATGACTAACTATATATTTAAACACCCCCGTTGTCGCTCAACAGAAGCACTTGCTCAGTTCAGTGCAGGGTAAAAGGCTAATAACAGGCAACTGTTCCTGGCTTAAACACCGGTGTAGCTAGCAGATAAAATGGCGCTATGGAAAATGTCACATGACCAACATTTGGGGAAGGTCCACTGTGGCCGCGCAGTTTCAGTGGACCAAGACTTTTATTATGCAAAAATGACAAAATACATCACAATACAGTAGCTTGTAGGCTACCCGTGTAACTGACTTAATGATGTTCTTTAGAAAAATTGTGTTGTGGTAGATTCTGATTTAGTGCACATGTATCCAGGATTTTAACAAATCGCAATACTGCAAGACGTAGCTCTAGCATTAAGAGACTTGTGTGGTGGCATTGAATATTGCCGTACCGTGTCGGCTAGTTCGGCAATGGGACGTTTTTCGTTTAGATCAGCTGACTCCTGCAATCTCACATGACTGCTTGCTCCTCCTTTCGTTTCAATGCTGATGGCGTGTATCCTACTGTGTGTAAAAGTCTATGGGGTAAGTTGTCCTATATTTTCTTGCAAAACGATTGGATTTTAAATGAGTAGCAGGCTTGTACACTGCACGACAGTAGGATGATTTAGCTCTATAGACTATAGTTTACCCTCAACTAAACGTTTAGCGGTACGATTATCTTTTTATCGGTTAGTCTACATTTGTAAAATATTTTTTTTTACATGAATTTTGTTAGATAGGCCAATTGCAACTTTCGTTTAATGGGACGGGGTCAAAGTCAATTCTGCACCTCAAAGTGATATGCTATCTTGATGTCTCAGTCATAGGATATTGTCTTAAGCTGATAGGCTTGTGCCTATGGATTCAAAAAGTAAACTATTGTCTGTGACAGTTACATCTTTTAACGGTTAATTGTCTAGTAGCCTATACTTCCTAAAACCATGCCATTTATTTGTTTTTATGTTAGAATAATACAACTTTGTTGACAAAGTATTTTACGGAAAATGCCATCCAATAAATCAGTGTCAGAAGAACCTATTGTCCAGTTTGTCAACTGCAGGATACTGAGAGAACATAAGCTTGAGAGGTATGACATGTACAGGTTTGAACACATTCATTATGAACTCAGTTTTCTCAGTTACTCTGCACTTATGTTGTAACCTAGGCTACTTGACACATTGACAGGTGCACAAAAACAATATCTGCACAACTTTATAGGGAACACTGGCTTTCTTACCTGTATTGATGAGTTAATGAAATCAGTAAAGTGTTACATACAGCAATAATTGTAATGTAATGCTGTTCATTCACGAGCCTGCTTGTGTGTCCTACTTCAGAGAGGACCTCTGGGTGCGTGAGGGGATGATACTCGACCCAGAGAAGCTCTTCTTTGATGAAAAAGGTTATGCAGATGAGATTGTTGATTGCAAAGGATGCATTGTCGCCCCCGGATTCATAGATGTCCAGATCAATGGTAAGGCCAATGGTTTTCGTTAGTGGCCTACTTAATAGACAACTTATTAGTATTCAGATATTCGGAACAACCAGTGTTTTAAGGTATGCTGTGTTAGCCTTGCTAATGTTTCTAAGTGATTGTAGCCCAACATAGCCATTTTGCCAGAGGGAACTTTTGTGTCTGAATAAGTAAAGGAGACTTGGAGAAAGTAATTTACTTTTTCATGTTCAAATCTGTCATCAGGAGGATATGGTGTTGACTTCTCTCAAGCGACCGATGATGTCAGAGGTGGGGTCTCTTTAGTGGCAAAGAAGATACTAGAACATGGAGTGACCTCCTTCTGCCCCACCTTGGTGACCTCCCCTCCTAACATCTACCACAAGGTGAGGTCTGATGCTGTACTGGACATTTCTGTTTCACAAAAAATACAGACAATGCTCTAGTCATTCATATATGTATCGTCAACATCAACATTGATTGACTGATTGGGATGTTTGACGCTTATTGTGTTTTAACCCTAACCTGCTTCTTGTGTTTTCCAGGTCTTGCCTGAGGTCACAGTTCACAATGGAGGAAGAGAAGGCGCTGGAGTGTTGGGTAAGAACGTCACCATGGAGATGAGCCTGTACTGCACAATCCTGACCCCAACTCTAACCCTAACCCCAACTCTAATACCTAACCCCAACCCCAACTCTAATCCTAACCCCTACACAACACTGCAGTCAGACCAGCCGGGTTAAGAATCAAGCACATTAAATTAACTGGTTAAGAACTGCAGTGTACTGTTGAAAAACACAGATAAATATATATTTTAACTGTTAATCTAGCATGAAATATAGCACTATTCTATATAACTGCCGCCATTTAGTTAAAATGTTTGTTATAGGTTAGACCTTTTTTATCTAACTAATTTTTTCAATAATGTAATTCTCTCCATCTCTTTCTAGCCCATTGTGATTGATCTTTACTGTCCCCAGGGTTTCATCTGGAAGGGCCGTTCATCAGTCCAGAGAAGAAAGGAGCTCATCCTGAGAAATATCTACGTACTTTCCAGTCAGGTGGAATGAGCGACCTACTGACCACCTACGGTGCTCTGGACAATGTTGCCATGGTGACGTTAGCCCCAGAGCTAGCCAATAGCCAAGTGGTGATTCAGGAATTGGCACAAATGGGCATCACTGTTTCATTAGGTGGGTTTGAAGTTTCTTTGCTGAAAGATATGGAAGGCTAGAACAAATATATCTTGTTGCTAAGCAACGCTTACATTATGGGGTTTCATTTAGGGGGGGGTAGCTTGCATCTTTGATACTCTCGTCTTTAACACAGAAATAGGGTAATGATTACAACACTACAGCAATATTTAGGAGGATTCTACTATTTAAATATATTAAGAAATAATTAATATCACCCAAATCCTGATCTCAGACTCCATAAGGGGAATGAGTTGTTGTCATGGTGATAAAGAACCATCGACCAAGTAAAGCAGGTGATAATGAAGACAGTAATAGAAGCTCTGAGAGAGTTAAACGTTAGCGCACCTTGACAGGTGATACTTAATGTGACTGGAAAACAGCCTCAACTACTCTTAAAACGTTTGGTTTTGTGTGCTAACCCAAATGGATTGTAAGTTAATATGAGGTGAAACGTGTTTGTCATGTAGGGCACTCGGTGGCTAACCTCACCCAGGCAGAGGAAGCCGTGCAGCAGGGAGCGTCCTTCATCACGCACCTCTTCAACGCCATGCTGCCCGTGAGTTCATCTAGATCATATGTGGTGTACCTTATTTAAGGAACATGAATCAGTCAGACTCGAAAGCAAACATGGGGTCAATCGCAAGGTCGATTTGCTGAAAATAGCAACACTGCAGAACCAAAGATTGAAATCCACCAGAGTAAGATATCTTCAACAGTTAACAAGTACAATCCATTTATTCACTGAAGTTCTCCATTTGAACAATTGTACAGATGTTAAATTGCTTGACATGATCTAAAAACTGAAACCAGTCCAAGTTAACCATCATACTTCCTATGTGATGTTGCAGTTCCACCACAGAGATCCTGGCATCGTGGGACTGCTGACTAGTGACCAGATCCCCCAGGACAGGAAAGTGTTCTACGGCATGATCGCTGACGGCATCCACACCAACCCTGCTGCCCTACGCATCGCCCACAGAGCAAACCCCTCAGGTGAAACAGCACGGCAGCACACCAACATGGCAGCACACCAGTTAGCAGTAAAGTCACAGTCAAACAGGAAATGACACGTGTGTTTGTTGTTCAGGTCTGGTGTTGGTGACTGATGCCATCACGGCGATGGGTCTTCCCCCTGGACGCCACCCTCTGGGGCAGCAGCTCATTGAGATCCAGGGACTTCATGCTTACGTGGCAGGTCATTATCTCAAAGTACAAATATTCAAGCTTCCATTTTTGTTTTTGTTTGCAAACAGAGCATCTGTGACGCCACACATTGAACACCTTGGATCTTCTGTGCACCTGTTAAGATCTTAACACATTGAACACCTTGGATCTTCTGTGCACCTGTTAAGATCTTGTTTTAGTTCCTGATCAGCTGTTCAGAAGTAAGGTACTAACGTCCGGCACTGAAGATACTGACGTCAGGCACTGAAGATACTGACGTCTTGTCTCTGTGTCTTCTGCAGGCACCACCACCCTCAGTGGAAGCATCGCCACAATGGACATGTGTGTGAGGCACTTCAAACAGGCTTCAGGTGAGAGCACGTCTGGGAGTGTGTGTGTTTCTCCCACTGGAGTTAAACCATGTCTGATCTGTGTGATGTCACCAGGATGCAGTGTGGAGGAAGCTCTGGAAGCCGCCTCCCTCCACCCAGCTCAGCTGCTGGGCATCAGCCAACACAAAGGCACCCTGTCATATGGAACAGATGCAGGTATACCTGTCCTCCATGCTCTTGGTGGTGTGGTCATGTCTACCTGTCCTCCATGCTGTTGGTGGTGTGGTCATGTCTACCTGTTCTCCATGCACTTGGTGGTGTGGTCATGTCCATCATCTTTAACAGTTGTTGGCTCAGGATAGGTTTGTGCTCTCAAGTATTTCTTGCAACTCTAAGTAATTCCCTCTGTCCATCCTCAGACCTCGTTCTGCTTGATGATGTCATGAATGTAAAAGCCACCTATGTTTCTGGAGAAGAGGTCTGGAGGAAGTGACCTCACTCTGAAGAGGTCTGGAGGAAGTGACCTCGCTCTGAAGAGGTCTGGAGGAAGTGACCTCGCTCTGAGGACCTACACTAAGGATGAACCATGGACCTGCAAACAAATAATATAACATACCTCTAGAGGGCATGACAGTGCAGATATGAGGCAGTCATGATCAGATCAGCAATCATTTGTAAATATATAACCTATTTTTTCAAATGTTGTACAAACTGGAGCAGGTAAGGGAAAGAGTTAGGTGGTGTAAAAAAATATTTAGTAAATTAATGCAATCATTGTTTTCTAGTATGTCCTTAGAATAGAACCATTCTGTCATATATGGAGTGTGGGGCTCAGCCAAGGAAGGTGGAGATAAACACAGACGTGTCCAAGTTGAGAGTCGCGTGCCACCAGCGGTCTGGGAAATACAGAACCTGTCAGTAAACACACAAAGAGGTTTCATGTTAGTCCACATTGTACATTCATATTCTAAGCAAGTTTGAACTAAATATTGGCCTAAGAGGGTTCCAACATTTCATTTTAATGTTTTATTTGACTGATTTCAATTTTAAATAAAGTGTTAAATAAAGCTGTTCCCACCTCTCCTGGCTGGATGGTGCACTGCAGCGGCCTCTCCTCCTCAGGCAGGTGTGGGGACACGTCCTTCACCCAGGACAGGGTGGTGTGGTTGGGGTGGAAGTGAGGGGCTTTGTCTGGAGGGTAGAGGAACCAGCGCTGTACCGGGAACATGTTGTCAATCAGACACAGACCTTAATAACCCTTAAAGCTTCATCATATCCTCTTCATACATCATGTGGCTTGTCCCAGATGGGGAGAGGACCCTCTGTAGACACTGTATGCAGACAGATGGGGACCCTCTGTGCAGACAGGTAGTTTACCTTCCGGCCGTAGATGACCTCAGAGTAGCCCGGCCCGTGCCAGTGGAAAGGTACCCCTGTCCCTGGACCTAGGGATGAAAGAGTAAGGATAAGACTTTGATCTGGACCTAGGGATGAAAGAGTGTAAGGATAAGACTTTGATCTGGACCTAGGGATGAAAGAGTGTAAGGATAAGACTTTGATCTGGACCTAGGGATGAAAGAGTGTAAGGATAAGACTTTGATCTGGACCTAGGGATTATAGAGTCAGTGTAAGGATAAGACTTTGATCTGGACCTAGGGATTATAGAGTCTGTGTAAGGATAAGACTTTGATGTCAGAGAAAGATCCGGTATTCAGCCAGGCACTAGCAGGGCTTCAGGTAATGTGATGATGCTAGATGAGTCTGGAGGTAAACGACCAGGGCCATTTGTCTGAAATGCTGTTCCTAGCATTGTCTTTCACCCTAGTGTAGGATCATTAAGAACAGCTCCTACTGACCTGCAATGCCAAAGCTGTATGCTCCAGTTGTACGAGGCAGCAGGTAGGGTGGTGCTTTGTAGTTCTCAAACAGGGAGTGCCACTCAGTGAAGTTGTTATCTCCAAAGAAATACAGTGTATCTGTGAAGAGAGCAGGTAGAAAAGCTCCCTAATGAGCTGTGCTTCCCTTGACATGTCTGTGTAGTAAGACCTGCTGAAAGCAGCTGTACTCACCACTTCCCAGAGTGCCCTCTGCCTGGGGCATCAGGAGCAAGTCCACAAACTCCTTGAAAGGGACGTCCACTGCAGTCAACAATGAAATATATGGTGAATTCAAGGATCAATTTTCCAGGGTTAGCGATTGAGTATGAGTGTGTGTGTGTGCCTTTTAGGTTTTCTGCAAGCATACCCTTCTTATAGGAGTATGTGTTTGCTGTGCTGAGCCTAACTTTCCGATCTCCGTACTCTTGAAGTAAATTGGATTTGGAGCATAAGAATTTGAATTTCTGAAAAGAAAGTACCTTTACTTGAAACTGAAAAATACAATTATTGGAAAATACTGTAGTCTCATATCACAAGATAATGTTGGTATAGGTGATCATATAGCAATGTTCTGTGATGCTTAATGAATATACACGCTGTCTTTAATAGACATATTGTTTAACATTCAAGATTAAGATTAATTTATTTGTCTACTAAAGTAATACTGGGTAGTATTTCTGATTTGACAGCTTTTCTAAGAAATGTACAGATCTACAAAGGTCTAACCTAAACCCCTGCTTAAAGGTCTTCCGCGTCTTGACATCAGTATTAAGTCTCATTACTTTAAGACACTATGATAAAGACAAGTGCAGAATGAATGACGCTAAATCTTCGCTATGGTGTTTTGAGCTATGGTTTTGAGTCCGTACGGTTGCGTATGACCAATCAAAGCAGATGTCTCGTAACTTCTGCAAAGCTATTGGTTTATGGTACAAAATGTGTAGGACGCCCAGCCTGTAGAGACACGTGGCATTAGACAGATACCTATCACACCATATGGCAACAACTGGCCCATCACAACGTGCATCACTACAGTGTCTTTTTACGGATCATTCTGCACAGGCTGGGCGTGCTCCAAAATGTTGAAGTGGCTGAAGTTGGTGTTGTGGTGTGTGACTGAAAGGGCTTCAGATAGCCTACCATATTGTCGGTGACACTTCTAAGAATGACAGGCTTTGAGTATGCATATCTATTAGAAAGGAAAGCAGATGTAAAAATGTGGTTTATATTCATTCAACATTTTAAATGTAAGTTAACATTTTACAAGCAGGCCTAAAGATAATCGATAATCATATATTATAGGCTACATATGCCATACCTATCAATGAATTCGCGATATGACAAGGACACCCCATCCAAAATGTCTATGTTGCATGAGCCGTCATCCGTCAAACTACCTGAATTTGAGGACCTGTAGTAGTGCACCCAAAAAATACCAAGACAACAAATACATGAGCAAATGTCACGTTTTAATGTTAGCGCGCTGTAGCTACCGATCCTATAAAGTTACTCACCAGCCTCCGCTCTGTTCTGAACCCGTGGGGATGTTCCGTTCTAATAAGGCAAGTCGCCTTGTTAAGAGCACAATATGAAATACTATTGTAATACCAAGCTTATGGTCCATTTGTACAATTGTGAATCATTAAATTGTTTGGTTTACTACACTGTACACTTCCTCATTCCGTCAACAAAAACGATGCGGAATAAACGATGCCTGTGAAAATGTGCTTCCTACAACTAAAGCCTGGGCAAAGCAAATATTTGATATGCCCTGATTCAACTCGTATTCATTCTTTCATAGTAAGAGACTATGTTAGCTGTAGCATCCGGCAATAGGTTGTGGAAGAAAGTGTTGGATGAAGACAACTCTGAGCTGCGCGATGCCACCAGGGGGAACAGTGTAGCCAATCACAGCAAAGAAAACACGCTATGATACGGTGGCCCTGAGAGCTCAAAGAACTCAAAATGAGCTTTCGTTGCGTCTCAATACCCATACTTCTATCCATAAGGCTCTGTGCACAATCGTACTGACGAACTTTCGCTGTAGGAGATTTTCGGTAAATTAGTTTCCGGTGTGCTGGAGGCGATCACTCGCGTTGCCAAAATGTCTGGCTTTACTAGATGTCTCCAAGACCTTCATTAAATAAAGCGTCAGTGACGTCATCGCATCGTGAGTGCCTGTTCCCCTACTCCAACAAGCAAGCGGGACAAGGGATTTAAACTATATATATCCAGTTATCTGCACAACTATGAGGGTATTAGTTTAATGTGGTGTTCCGGCCGGCTGGCGGATAAGATAGTTAGTGATGTGTTCATTTTTAGTGTAGTAGAAGCTTGTTTTTCTTTAATGTATTATAATTTGTATTTCTGCCTCTCTCAGTTTCTAATAAAGATCAGGACACAGGGGAAGTCGTGGTCAGGGCATTGTGCTACACAGGGGAAGTCGTGGTCAGGGCATTGTGCTACAAAGGTCCACGAGGAAGTATGAGAAACCTCACAGTTTGAGTGTATGGTGAAGTTAGAATTGATAAATTCAAGTTCAGGTTCAGCCAACACTTATGAGCTTGTTACTTGAATAACCCGGCGTTCCTAATGTTCCTGGGGATTTAGCTAAGGTCATTTACGTTTATTATAACTCTCAAATACAATGATCTTCATTAGGCAGGTATGTTTACCTAGCTGATCCCCTCCGGGTTAAATGTGTTCTTATTCAAGGTTTCCCCAACCCAGTCATCCATGGATGGAGTACACCGAAAACGAATTTACCGAAAATCTCCTACTGCGGAAGTTCGTCAGTACGATTGTGCACAAAGCGTAATGGGACATTCAGATTCCTGACATAGCTGTCAGGAAGAACAGGTTCCTCTGTTTGTCTCGGTGTTCATTAAAAGGACTTGCTCTGTAACCTGTGAAGTTATGGTGGTGTTGAACATTCTGAAATGTATTCGTCTACAATATTTTTCAAATCGGTGGTGATATTGTCTGTGACTGGATTGGCATGTGTAGCCAAAACACACAAAACAATGTTAATTGTATATCTGTCCTAGACTACAATAGCCTTGACTTCTGTCACCTTAACTTGTTTTCCTCACTTGTTTCTTCAGGGTTCTGCTGATGATAAACCTCAGGTCAGTCAGAAGATACTCCAGGGTCAGACTCTTCATCCATCACAACATCTCAACATCAAACTAAGAAATATTACCCAGAAATAACAATAATAAAAGTACACCGTTTTCTGAAAAACATGTTTATATGTTTGTTTTTTTAAATTGATAAAAAAGTTCATTCATAAAAATACATGACTGACAAACGTGTTTAGTGTTAAAACACTAATGGTTCCAAATCTATCAAAAAAGCCTTCATTTCTTCACTCCCTTGAAAAATCACTGGCCTGGAGGTCACTGTCTAGAGGTCAGAGTTCACCACAGGAGGGGAACATCTGATCTGGGGAGCTGGGAGAGCTGGGAGACTGGGGGAGCAGGGAGACTGGGGGAGCAGGGAGACTGGGGGAGCAGGGAGACTGGGGGAGCAGGGAGACTGGGGGAGCTGGGAGACTGGGGGAGCTGGGAGACTGGGGGAGCAGGGAGACTGGGGGAGCAGGGAGACTGGGGGAGCTGGGAGACTGGGGGAGCAGGGAGACTGGGGGAGCAGGGAGACTGGGGGAGCTGGGAGACTGGGGGAGCTGGGAGACTGGGGGAGCTGGGAGACTGGGGGAGCTGGGAGACTGGGGGAGCTGGGAGACTGGGGGAGCTGGGAGACTGGGGGAGCAGGGAGACTGGGGGAGCAGGGAGACTGGGGGAGCTGGGAGACTGGGGGAGCTGGGAGACTGGGGGAGCTGGGAGACTGGGGGAGCTGGGAGACTGGGGGAGCTGGGAGACTGGGGGAGCTGGGAGACTGGGGGAGCTGGGAGACTGGGGGAGCTGGGAGACTGGGGGAGCTGGGAGACTGGGGGAGCTGGGAGACTGGGGGAGCTGGGAGACTGGGGAGCTGGGAGACTGGGGGAGCAGGGAGACTGGGGGAGCTGGGAGACTGGGGGAGCTGGGAGACTGGGGGAGCTGGGAGACTGGGGGAGCAGGGAGACTGGGGGAGCTGGGAGACTGGGGGAGCTGGGAGACTGGGGGAGCTGGGAGACTGGGGGAGCTGGGAGACTGGGGGAGCTGGGAGACTGGGGGAGCTGGGAGACTGGGGGAGCAGGGAGACTGGGGGAGCTGGGAGACTGGGGGAGCTGGGAGACTGGGGGAGCTGGGAGACTGGGGGGAGCAGGGAGACTGGGGGAGCTGGGAGACTGGGGGAGCTGGGAGACTGGGGGAGCTGGAGACTGGGGGAGCTGGGAGACTGGGGGAGCTGGGAGACTGGGGGAGCTGGGAGACTGGGGGAGCTGGGAGACTGGGGGAGCAGGGAGACTGGGGGAGCTGGGAGACTGGGGGAGCAGGGAGACTGGGGGAGCAGGGAGACTGGGGGAGCAGGGAGACTGGGGGAGCAGGGAGACTGGGGGAGCTGGGAGACTGGGGGAGCTGGGAGACTGGGGGAGCTGGGAGACTGGGGGAGCAGGGAGACTGGGGGAGCTGGGAGACTGGGGGAGCTGGGAGACTGGGGGAGCTGGGAGACTGGGGGAGCTGGGAGACTGGGGAGCAGGGAGACTGGGGGAGCAGGGAGACTGGGGGAGCAGGGAGACTGGGGGAGCTGGGAGACTGGGGGAGCAGGGAGACTGGGGGAGCTGGGAGACTGGGGGAGCTGGGAGACTGGGGGAGCAGGGAGACTGGGGGAGCTGGGAGACTGGGGGAGCTGGGAGACTGGGGGAGCTGGGAGACTGGGGGAGCTGGGAGACTGGGGGAGCTGGGAGACTGGGGGAGCTGGGAGACTGGGGGAGCTGGGAGACTGGGGGAGCTGGGAGACTGGGGGAGCTGGGAGACTGGGGGAGCAGGGAGACTGGGGGAGCTGGGAGACTGGGGGAGCAGGGAGACTGGGGGAGCAGGGAGACTGGGGGAGCTGGGAGACTGGGGGAGCAGGGAGACTGGGGGAGCAGGGAGACTGGGGGAGCTGGGAGACTGGGGGAGCAGGGAGACTGGGGGAGCAGGGAGACTGGGGGAGCAGGGAGACTGGGGGAGCAGGGAGACTGGGGGAGCTGGGAGACTGGGGGAGCAGGGAGACTGGGGGAGCAGGGAGACTGGGGGAGCTGGGAGACTGGGGGAGCAGGGAGACTGGGGGAGCAGGGAGACTGGGGGAGCTGGGAGACTGGGGGAGCTGGGAGATTACACCACAGGTCCCAGCTGCCCTTGGTGCTGCAGTGTTCAGTCATACTCTAGAACCTCCTCCAGGTGCACAACGCCTTCCTGCAGAGAGAATATCAGATGCGGATCCAACCAGAGATGCAGTGGTCAGAGATGTTCAGGTGTAAAGTATTATTGACCATCAACAGAACTCTGTTTCTGGACACACGTTCATGTACAGTTCAGACAAATAGTTTCTACAGTCTTCATGAACTCTCAGGTTCATCTCCCTACATATGAGAACACAGTCACACTCCAGGAACCCTCTGAAGAAACAGAAAAGGTATTTCATCATCTCAATTATATTATTTCATAGCCTTGACTTCTAACTATTGCACTGCATGAATCACAAATAAAGTGAATGTTTTATAATAAACTGAATGTGATAGTGAAGTGTTGTAGGGAGCTGGTGTTTCCTCAGCGCTCACCCATCCTCCCTGGCTCTTGACCCATGGAGCAAAGTTCTCCATGTAGCGCTCTGCGTAGCCCTGCATGCGCTGCGTGCCGGTGGCCGTGACAACGCGGCGCGACACCTCCATGGTGATGGCCACACGGCGCAGGGTGGGGCTGGCCGTGGGAGGCAGGGGCGGGACCTGAGCCTCGCTGGCGAACGTGTCCAGGAGTTTGGCAAACGAGGGGTAGGAGAGACGGGTCAGGGTGGCGCGCAGGAACGGATCAGACTGGATCTGGAGGGGGAGGGGGAGATTACACTGAATCCAAGATTTTGATTGAATAAAAGAGGAACATTGTTTGCTGAACTCTACCTTAATGTTGATGGCGTCCCCTTCTATAGACAGCACCTGTGCTAACTCCTTCACCACCTGGTCTTTGTCTCGGGCTGAGGAGAGAGAGGGGACACAACTGGTGAACATAGAAACACTGCAGCATGCTGTCCTGGTTCCAGAGAGCTTGGTGCCTGTGTCATGAGTTCCCTTGTATTGTGTGATATACTAAGTCATGAAGTGAAGAATAACTCTACCTGTGTGTGTGTGTGTGTGTGTGCGTGTGTGTGTGCGTGTGTGTGTGCGTGTGTGTGTGTGCCTGTGTGTGTGTGTGTGTGTGTGTGTGTGTGTGTGGTACGCAGCCTCTCACCTGGGGCAGGTTGCAGTGGGGTGTGTGTGTGTGTGTGTGTGTGTGCGTGTGTGTGTGTGCCTGTGTGTGTGTGTGTGTGTGTGTGGTACGCAGCCTCTCACCTGGGGCAGGTTGCAGTGGGGTGTGTGTGTGTGTGTGTGTGTGTGCGTGTGTGCGTGCGTGTGGTACGCAGCCTCTCACCTAGGGCAGGTTGCAGTGGGGTGTGTGTGTGTGTGTGTGCCTGTGTGTGTGTGTGTGTGGTCTCACCTGGGGCAGGTAGCAGTGGGGTGTGTGTGTGGTGTGTGTGTGGTGTGTGTGTGTGTGTGTGTGGTCTCACCTGGGGCAGGTTGCAGTGGGGTGTGCGTGTGTGTGTGTGGCGTGTGTGTGTGTGTGTGTGGTCTCACCTGGGGCAGGTTGCAGTGGGGTGTGTGTGTGTGTGTGTGTGTGTGTGTGTGTGTGCGTGTGTGTGTGTGGTCTCACCTGGGGCAGGTTGCAGTGGGGTGTGTGTGTGTGTGTGTGTGTGTGTGTGTGTGTGGTCTCACCTGGGGCAGGTTGCAGTGGGGTGTGCGTGTGTGTGTGTGGCGTGTGTGTGTGTGTGTGTGGTCTCACCTGGGGCAGGTTGCAGTGGGGTGTGCGTGTGTGTGTGTGGTGTGTGTGTGGTCTCACCTGGGGCAGGTTGCAGTGGGGTGTGTGTGTGTGTGTGTGTGGCGTGTGTGTGTGTGTGTGTGTGTGTGTGGTGTGTGTGGTCTCACCTGGGGCAGGTTGCAGTGGGGTGTGTGTGTGTGTGTGTGTGCGTGTGTGTGTGTGGTCTCACCTGGGGCAGGTTGCAGTGGGGTGTGTGTGTGTGTGTGTGGCGTGTGTGTGTGTGTGTGTGTGTGTGTGTGTGTGTGTGTGTGTGTGTGTGTGTGTGTGTGTGTGTGTGTGTGGTCTCACCTGGGGCAGGTTGCAGTGGGGGGGTGGCTGTGGTGGCAGAGACGACTGGACTGGGTTTCTTAGTACTATGAGACCTCTGAACGATCCTGTCTAGAGTTTCTGCCACTTCTTCATAAAACTCAGGAGGATGTGCTAACAGGACAAGAACACAGTCAGGATATAAACACATCATGGATGAATACATTCATGTTTTACATCATTGATATATGAACATATATACATTTAATTTATAATCTATGATATTCAGGTGATTTCTCCAGGCATGTAACCCTCACAGGGAGAGCTGAGGGGAGGGGGAGACTCTGGCTCCTTACAGGGAGAGCTGAGGGGAGGGGGAGACTCTGGCTCCTTGTTGATGGGGAGCGTTGACGGTCTCTGAGGGACATCCTCCTTCTTCTTGAAGAACGAGGAGATCTGGCTCTTCAATTTGTTCTTTTTCTTCTTCTTCTTGAGTTTGACTTGGCTGCCGTCCTCCTCTGACGTGGAGGAGGCTGAGGAGAGCCCACGGTGCGGCTGTAGTCTCTTTATGAGGTCCTTGAAGCTTCTTTTGTCACTCGCTGAGCTGGCCTCATCGTCCTGGGAGGACACTTCCTTGGCCCGCCTCCGGGGGTCCTTCACACTAGCACTACGCAGGACAGACACGCAGCACAGACACACAGGACAGACACAGGACAGACACACAGGACAGACACACACAGGACAGACACACACAGGACAGACACAGGACAGACACAGGAGGACAGACACGCAGCACAGACACGCAGCACAGACACGCAGCACAGACACAGGACAGACACACAGGACAGACACACACAGGACAGACACACAGGACAGACACAGGACAGACACAGGACAGACACAGGAGGACAGACACGCAGCACAGACACACGGGACAGACACGCAGCACAGACACGCAGCACAGACACAGGACAGACACACAGGACAGACACACACAGGACAGACACACAGGACAGACACAGGACAGACACAGGACAGACACAGGAGGACAGACACGCAGCACAGACACACGGACAGACACGCAGCACAGACACGCAGGACAGACACAGGACAGACACACAGGACAGACAGAATCAAACACTGCTGTTAGGGGACGTGTCACAGTGCAATAACAGTCTGACAGAATGGCGGTTTGAACAAATGAGATGTGTACCAGATCAGACTGCCCACCTGTACTTGGTGTTGTCCCTGTAGGCTCCTCCCACCCTCCCCGCTCGCTCGCCAGCGGGCACGGCCAGGGAGTGGCGGAGGAACGCCTTGAGCACCAGGCGGGTGTCCTCCTTGATCTCCACCAGGGAGACGGAGGACACGGAGGGCGAGGGGGACGAGGGGGAGGGGGGCGAGGGGCCCTCAGCTTCTTCTGACATCACTGGTGAGTCACAAAGTGAGAGATGGATTCATGCAGTGAGAGAGACGGAGAGAGAGTTGCAGTTAGCAGCACAGTTCCACAAGACATGGCACGCTTCAGCACACCTGTATGATTCAACTTGATTAATGGCCAATAAGATGAGCCTCCGGGTAAGCTCCAGCCTAACAGGAACACACCTTGTGGTAAAGAGCCGTAAAGCTCAGGTGTAAACACATGTTAACATGGTGTCGCGCATGCTAGTCCTTAGAACACCTTGGTCAGAAACGGCAACATGGCCGAGTGTGTGATGGAGAGAGAGCCGGAGTACAAAACACCACCTATAGATAGAACACATCTGATGTTCTCAATCAGCTGGACAGCAGTTCGATAGGACTGTGTGGGTCACAAAACAACTAGTGCTTCCTCTTAACTGGAAAACAGCAGCTTAAATATGTCCATAGCAACTTTCTAATGCCAGTGCTTGGTATGTGAAAACAAAACACCACCTGCACACCTGTCGATCTACATTCTCGACATTTTAGAGACTTGCAAACTGCTTGATAAGTTTCTGAACATATGAACCTGTAAACAAAATGTCAATGGCAAAACTATGTACACATAGTCGAGCGGTCAAGCGGTACAGGAACAGGCTAGCCAGGGCTGACTGCTGGTTAATGGGGACACTAGCCTATCAGGGTCTAGATCCATAGTGATCACACACAGGCGCCAAGACAGTAATCTAAAACAAACTAATGCTTATTAGAACTGGTTTTAACAGCTTAAGCACCCACTAAGCCTTATGGAACACTTGTCAACTCATCAAGTGAGCTCAGATAACAGCCAATACTCTGCAGCCGAAATCACGGTTGAACTGATAGAAGGATGGAAGACCTTGATTTACCCTGACATTTCGGATCGTGGAGTTTGTGTGTGTGGAGAATGACAAGGAGTAAAACACACATCGGTGAAACTTCGCTTACCTGCGGAGTGGATGGCTCCTCCGTGCCTTCATTCACGTTGCGTTTGAAAAGCGAAATAGCTAGCCAGCTCTAGCTAACTTAGCGCTATCTTAAACAAATTAGCAAGTGAGGACTTCATAACTACTAATACCCGCTATACTGCATCATGTTAAAAATGTTTACATGAAGCCAGGACAAAGTGTATTCCTTGTATCCCCCAAGTATTCTTAAAAGTAACAATCTAGCATTACTTTTTTGCTAGATCGAAATTAAATACGGTTTGTCACTCGTTGACTTGTTACACTCCAGACGAGTCTTTAGCCAGCGTGCTTTCTATACGTTTTAAACTAACCCTTCAATTTTTCTACCGTGACTACCGTGACTACCGTGACTACCGTGACTACCGTGACTACCGTGACTGCGCTGACCGGTCTAGTACCGACTGCTTGTGACTGAAGAAGATTGATTTAATCCGCATTGGAAAACGTCGAGTACTAGTGTGTTACTAGGGCGCATGTCAATATGACTCATAGCACTAGCTATTCGACCAATGAAAACTTCGTCATGTGTGAGATCTAATAATCACTTTACAAACTCCCAAAGTAGAATTAATTTCATTTTTTTTTCACGTTGAATTTATTAGGATCACACAAACACAAAACACTTTCAATAAAAATATTTATAGTTTAATTTTCAAAATAATTGTTGGTGGGAATGGTTCACTCACAAGAAACCCCCCAAAAGGAAATAAATATTTCACAAACAGACAATAAATAAAAACGCTGAGTTATGAGACAGAGAATGAGGCAGTCTAAACACACCTACACGTATGCACACTAAAGTGAGTGGGGTGATAAAGATGAGAATGAGAGGTATCTGGTACACTAACTGTTGCAAAGTCCTCAACACTGCCCCCCCCAAACCATGCCAGCGTCCCTGAGATCAGACACTGGTACAAGGATTGGGAGAGACTGGGATGAGAGGAGCAGAAGACAGAAGAAGAGAGGGATGAACAAGGAGATGACAGTTCCCAGCAGAGACCTCTGACCACTGGTACTATTCAGTCTCAAGTGTTTACAGATGAGGAGTCTAACAGTCTAAAGTAGTGTATGATGCTAGCAGCAGTGAACACAATTCACACACATTTTTTTAGAATCATGTAATAAAACCTAGCGTTGGCTTCTGCAGCAGTCTTACCTCCACATATTCCATTTCCTCTATTGGATGGTTCACATTCTGTTGTCATCCCTCGCACTCCTCTCCCTCTCTCTCTCCTCTCTCTCTCTCCTCTCTCTCTCTCCTCTCTCTCTCTCATCTCCTCTCATCTTCCCTCTCCTCTCTCTTCCTCTCTCCGTCTCCTCTCTTCTAACACCTCTAGTCGTCTCTCTTCCTCTCTCTCTCTCCTCTTTTGGCTCTCACCTCGTCATCTCGGTGGCCTCCTCTCTCGCCTGATGTCGACTCTCTCGTCTCTCCTCCGCTCGTTCGTCGTGTCTGGCTGGAACGCCGAATCGTCACCGTGCCGGTATTGCCTATTCGCTCTAGCTCTTTCCACTCTCTGTGGAACTGGTCTGTCGCTCAGCACTTATTGGCGGTGCTTATCCTCGTATCCTTGGGGTACCCTTCTCTGCTTAACAAGTAAATTATACTCGGTCGTTCCATATCTCTCGCTCTGGGAGGAGCCGCGAGTGTGGTCCTTGCCCGTTCTCGATAGAAGGGCTATGTCCGGGTGTACGTACATTCAAGGTCTATTCTTTTTCGCGGTGCTCTCTTCTCCGGAGGTGGTCTCTCTTATGCCCTGGGAGTGGCTGCATGGATCTGCTCTCACTTATTGCTCGTGCGTCTCCTAAAATCATGGAGGGCATGCTGGGTATCTGGGAGAGAGCTAATGGATTTTGAACGGCGGTTACCTTTTGGCCTATCAGCAGAGGGGGGAGGTACAATAAGTATATCACTAATCAATCCTAGAATTCCAGCCTTTGGGGTGGTATGGAGTTGAAAACATACACAAGAGGCGAGGGGAGTTTGAAGAACTGGGTTAGGTAGGCTGAACACAGTCAGGTTCCTGTTTATCTGCTTTCACGCTAGCTCATCGCAAAGCAGGATTGATTATTCCTCTCGAGAGCAAATATTTGCATAGGGGGTTATAATTCCAAGGCCGTGCTGTTACCCGTACATGTACAAATCGGTGTTCTGTGGTTGGACATGAAATCTAATGTCAACAGGCGGAATGATGGGGTGACGATATGATGGTCGTATTTTCGCTCGAAACAAAATTATCTGCTACTTCCTATTCTTTGAGATCTGTCGATAACATGTCTGCAGACGGGGCTTTTCTCGTGCAGATTCGATTCTCTGCCTGAAGTTCAGAAAGATTGTTAATCTGTGGGAAGTCATTTTGTTCTGGTGGACTGTGGGCCCCATAGTATTCTTTACAACCGCCGTTCATTCTTCTCTTAAAAGCCGTGGGCTTCTTGCCTGGACTAGGTCTGGTCGGTGCCTTCTCAGGGTCAGGTCGCAGTCTTGCTTTTGCGTAAATTTATACTACGTTCTCTGGCTAATCCGCTTTTGCATCTCTGGATTCTTAGTCTCCTTTCGAGTTGGGCTCCATTCACATTCCGGGTTGTGGTGTCCATCTTGTGGGCTGCTGCACTCTCATCGTCTCTTCTGCTGGTCTCCACTGTTCTCAGGTCTTCTTGTCCAGGGGGCGTCTCGTCTCCTCCTCTCTCCATCTCTCTCTCTCTCCTTCACCTCGTCCGTCTCTGCCTCCCTCCGTCTCTGCCTCCCTCTATCTAATCCCCTGGCCCGGCTTCCTATCTCCCCACATCACTTATCAACAAGCAGTGCCAATGAGAGAGCTTCCGACAGGGTTGAGGC
>CAEFZP010002305.1:35000-42080 GCA_903064625.1 Mallotus villosus | reverse complement strand
AAACTTTAAAAGGCTGTGAGGATTTTGTTTATGTTTCTTTCACCCCCTGGGGAGCAACGGCGTCTCTGTGGCCAGTGTGTGTGTACATGTGTGTGTCTGTGTACATGTGTGTGTCTGTGTACATGTCTGTGTGTGTGTCTGTACATGTGTGTGTGTGTGTGTGTGTGTGTGTGTGTACATGTGTGTGTGTCTGTGTACATGTGTGTGTGTCTGTGTACATGTCTGTGTGTGTCTCTGTACATGTGTGTGTGTCTGTACATGTGTGTGTGTGTGTGTGTGCGCGGGGCGTGTGTGTCTGCATGCTTGAATACAGCCACATGTGTTTATGTTACATTCACATGTGCCAGTTTATATACAATATGAGTGTTATAGAATGCAGTGTGTGAGTGTGTATATGTGTATCTTGGCATATGAATGTGTGTGTGTGAGAGAGCTTTAGAAATGAGACTGTAAAACCCCCTCAGGCTGCTCTCTTCTGCATTGCAGAGGATTTGGGTACTTCCTCTCTGTCGTTCCCTTCCCACTCCTCTGCTCTCTCTCTCTGTCCTCCCTCTCTCTCTGTCCTCCCTCTCTCTCTGTCCTCCACTCTCTCTCTATCCTCCCTCTCTCTGTCCTCCCTCTCTCTCTGTCCTCCCTCTCTCTCTGTCCTACCCTCTCTCTCTGTCCTCACTCTCTCTCTGTCCTCCCTCTCTCTCTGTCCTCCCTCTCTCTCTGTCCTCCCTCTCTCTCTGTCCTCCCTCTCTCTCTATCCTCCCTCTCTCTCTGTCCTCCCTCTCTCTCTGTCCTCCCTCTCTCCCTGTTCTCTCCACCTCTCCCTGTCCTCTTCTTCCCTGCCCCCTCCCTCTCTCCGCCCCCCTCCCCGCCCCCCTCCCCCGCCCCCCTCGCTCCACAGGGGTCTAGTTAGTTCTGCTTTAATCAGCGTGTCCCGGTGGAAATGCATTCTGGGAATAGCAGGCTCAGTTGGAGATCTGCTGAGCTCTGCTCAACGTCCTGGTCAGAATTTGACCTCTGACCTTGCCCTGACTTGTAAGTGCTGATCCCTCAATTCGGTTACCCTCCTAACGTGGAGGAGAGGGCTCGCTGGTTCATTAAAGAGGAATTGTTCAGTCGTTCAGTCTTGGTTCCCCGCCGAGGGTGTTTGTGGGACTTGATCCTGGATTGCCGTTGTGTGTGTGTGTTCGTGTGTGTGTGAGTGGGGTGTATTTGTGTGTAAACTGGACCTATAGGGCACCCGCTGTTACAGTTGAGGACTGGAGGGCAGGAAGGCAGAAGCGGAGAGGGAGAGGGAGAGGGAGAGGGAGAGGGAGAGGGGGCGAGAGGGAGAGGGAGAGGGAGAGGGAGAGGGAGAGGGAGAGGGAGAGGGAGAGGAGAGGGAGAGGGAGAGGGAGAGGGAGAGGGGGGTGCTTTTTCGGTGAATGAATCTCCACTTAGAGCCATGTTGCTGTGCGCTGATTCAGAGAAAAATGGAACAACACACACACACGCGCGCACACACCTCTCTGACCTGGATAGACTGAGGCATGTTGTGGAGGAGGTGAATGAAAGTTTAATAGGAGGATGTAGACAGAGTGATCTCATGTGTCTGTGGTGTCTGAGGGGGAGGGGGAGGGGGAGGGGGAGGGGGAGGGGGAGGGGGGAGGGGAGGGGGAGGGGGAGGGGGAGGTGGTCTGCATGTCAACGACTGAGGTGGCGTGTATGACAGAGAGAGAGGGAAGAGACAGGGAGGGAGAGGGAGACCGAGAGAGTGGGAAGGGGGGGATCGAGGGGGCAGAGTGGGAAGAGGGGGAGGGGGGGAAGGCGAGGGAGACAGTGGGGGAGAGGGAGACAGAGAGAAAAAGAGAGAGCGAGGTTAACAAGAACGAAATGGCACAAAGCCATTTAGTGTTGAACTGCATTGCAGTTTGAGGCCTTGTTTGGCTAATGTGGGTGTGTGTGTGTGGTGTGTGTGGTCAGATCGAGGAGCTGTACGAGGCCTACTGTCTCCAGCGGCGACTGGAGGGATGGAGCCAACAAGATGGTGAAGGCCTACACCTCCTCCTCCCCCGGCAGTAAGGAGGCCAGGGAGAGCCTGTCTGAGGCCAACAAGGCTACAAGGAGTACACCGAGGTGAGAGGAGAGGGGGGCAGAGAGAGTCTGTCTGAGGCCAACAAGGGCTACAAGGAGTACACGAGGTGAGAGGAGAGAGAGGGGGGCAGAGAGAGTCTGTCTGAGGCCAACAAGGGCTACAAGGAGTACACCGAGGTGAGTTAGGAGGGGGAGGGGAGGAGGAGAGGGGGGGCCGTCTACAATAACAGCTGTGTTTCTCACATTGTGCTTGTTACGTGTGTCTCACAACTCTCCCTCTGTCCCTCCTTCCTTCTAGAACATGTGCATGCTGGAGAGTGAGCTGGAGAACCAGCTGGGGGAGTTCCACGTCAAGATGAAGGGTGAGAAGATTCTCTCTCCTTAACCTCTTCATCCTCTCATCCCCCTCTCATCCCCTTCTCATCCCCTCCCTTTGCCCTCACCTGTCCTCTAAGAGACTGCAGGTTTGTAGTGGGGCCTGTTTGGCGTGTGTGTGTGGGCGTGTGTGTGGGGTGTGTGTGGGGTGTGTGTGTGTGGGGTGTGTGTGTGTGTGGGTGTGTGTGGGGTGTGTGTGTGTGGGTGTGTGTGTGGGTAACAGGTGTCTCTGTGTTGCAGGCTTGGCAGGGTTTGCAAGACTTTGTGCTGGAGACCAGTATGAGGTGAGCTGTTTCTTTCATCTCCTTCCCCCTTCTCTCTGTCTCTATTATTCTGTCACCTGTCCTGTTCCCTAAACGGCCTTATCCGTGGGAAACTCCTTGGGTATTTTCAATTAGAGTCGATGACAAAGAGAGCTTTATGTAGGGTAACCCACAGCTGAGCTGGACTTGTAATATGTAGTGTTAATAGTAGCAGACAGTAGTAGGTACTGTGTACATCCCAGAGGGGAAATTGCTGAGTTACAGCAGTCAAGGTAAAGAAAAAAGTACAAATAAATGTCAAATGTACAGGAAGCATACACAAAAATAACAATACCAAAAAGGGCTTTACACAAAGTAACCCAGGGTACGGTCACCAAGGTACTAACAATGGAACGCAGGTGAAACATACGATGGAGACGCAGGTGAGCGGTTTGGCGCCGGGCGCCCCGTGTTCCCCGGGCCTGCTCTGACTCCCGCTGTGTTGCAGATCTTCATGAAGTACGGGAGGCAGCGCTGGAAGCTGCGGGGCAGGATCGAGCTCAACGCCAAGCAGCTGTGGGACAGCGAGGACACCGTCTTCCTGCCGCTCATCACCGACTTCCTGTCCATCAAGGTAGGGAGGAGGGAGACGAGTGTGTTCACACACACACACACCACACACACACACACCACACACACACACACACACGCACACGCACACACACACACCACAGAACAGCGCCGCAGCGATCCTGCTGACTCCTAACGGATGCTTTCCCCGGTCTCCTAGGTGACGGAGCTGAAGAGCCTAGCCAATCACGTGGTGGTAGGAAGCGTCTCCTGTGAGACCAAGGATCTGTTTGCTGCTCTGCCTCAGACGGTGGCTGTGGACATCAACGACCTGGGAACCATCAAGCTGAGCCTGGAGGTCACCTGGAGGTGAGGCACACAACCAGACAGACAGACAGACAGACAGTCAGCCAGTGAGTCAGTCAGCCAGTCAGCCAGTCAATGCGTGAGGCCTTCAATTCTTGATGAATGTAGTGGTCCCTCACAGCAGAAAATATTAATGTATCGCCCCTTCTCTTCTGTCTTCTTCTCTCTCTTTCTCCTCTCTCTTTCTTCTTCTCTCTCTTTCTCCTCTCTCTTTCTTCTTCTCTCTCTTTCTTCTCCTCTCTCTTTCTTCTCCTCTCTCTTTCTCCCCTCTCTCTCCCCTCTCTCTCTCTCTCTCTCCTCTCTCTCTCAGTCCGTTTGAGAAGGATGACCTGGTGTCGGCAGCGAGCACGGTCAACAAGCCTCCAACTGTCAACAAGCGTTTCTCTACCTACAACCAGAGTCCGCCTGACACCCCGTCGCTACGGGAACAGGCCTTCTATGTGAGTCTCAAACCCCACAGCCATAGACATGGACGGATCTGTCCATGCCCATACATGGACGTACATAAATGGATATGTCCGCACATCCACGTCCATATATAGATCCATCCATGCCCATATATAGATCCATCCATGCCCATATATGGACATGTGGATCCTGTTTAGATTTCCCCCCTTCACACCAGCCTCATTCCTTGTCCAGTAATCTCTAGATCAGTGTTGTAGTGTCTTCAGGACAGGTGTGAACAGACCCACAGGTCATGGAGATGACAGGAGGGTGATTCATACAGGGGCTGTCTAGTTGTCTAGAAGTGTGTGATGTTGTCTAGGAGTGTGCGCGTGTAGTTGTAGTTAAGTGTGTGTGTGGGGGAGTGCATGTGGTGTTGTCTAGCCGTGTTTGTGGTGTAGTTTTCAACGGGTGGGTGTGTAGTTGTAGACAGTGTGTGTGTGTGTGTGTGTATGTAGTTGTAGACAGTGTGTGTGTGTGTGTGTGTAGTTGTAGACAGTGTGTGTGTGTGTGTGTGTGTGTGTGTGTGTGTGTATGTAGTTGTAGACAGTGTGTGTGTAGTTGTAGACGGCGTGTGTGTGTGTGTATGTAGTTGTAGACAGCGTGTGTGTAGTTGTAGACAGTGTGTGTGTGTGTGTAGTTGTAGACAGTGTGTATGTAGTTGTAGACAGCGTGTGTGTAGTTGTAGACAGTGTGTGTGTGTGTGTGGTGTGTGTGTAGTTGTAGACACTGTGTGTGTGTTTGTATGTAGTTGTAGACAGTGTGTGTGGTGTGTGTAGTTGTAGACAGAGTCGTCCAGTCTGAGCCAGTCTCATGTGATCTTCCTGGTTCTGACGTGTCTCCGTCTCTGTCCCTGCCGCCCGTGGGACTGTGACTCCCCTCACAGCCGTCCCTACGGAGCATGTCGTCTAAGCAGCGCTGGTCCCTGCTAGACGTGTTCCGTGACACGCTGGCAGAGCGTCTGTCTCAGAGCTGCTCCTGCAGTGACGTCTCGTCCACAAGGCCCGGGAACATGACCTACTCCGTAAGTCCCAACATGGGGTTCTAGGCCTGGGTAGAACTCTGGGGTTCTAGGCCTGAGTAGAACTCTGGGGTTCTAGTCCTGGGTAGAACTCTGGGGTTCTAGTCCTGGGTAGAACTCTGGGGTTCTAGGCCTGGGTAGAACCCCAGCTATAGTCTGTAGAGCAGGTCCACGTCACTGTAGTTCCTGTAGAACCCTGTGGGTAGAATACCGGGAACATAGAACCTAGTAGAATACAGAGAACATAGAACCTCACCCTGTAGAAGTTCTGGAACACAGCAGGAATCATGCCGTGGAAGATACGGTCTGGAACAGGGCAGCCCAACCCTGTTCCTGGAGGAACACCATCCTGTAAGTTGTCATTCCAACCCCGGTCTCATCAAACATGATCCGGCTTGTTAATCAGTTAATTAATAGTACCAGGTGTGCTGGATAAGGGTTGACGAGACAACACCATGGTTACCTCCCAGGTAGACGATTGTTCTTGTTGTGTTGGTGACGCAGCAGTAGCTAAAGCAGCTACCTCTTGTAAAGCTCATTAAAAAAAGGGCTGTACAAATAAGCATGTAATTTAATTTGGATTCTGATTAGGGAGTGTGTGTGACAGGTTTGATTGTGATTAGGGAGTGTGTGAGAGGTTTGGTTCATGTTGAGTGTGTGTGTGACAGGTTTGGTTCATGTTGAGTGTGTGTGTGACAGGTTTGGTTCATGTTGAGTGTGTGTGTGACAGGTTTGGTTCATGTTGAGTGTGTGTGAGACAGGTTTGGTTCATGTTGAGTGTGTGTGTGACAGGTTTGCTTGTGATTAGGGGGGGGTGTTAGACAGGTATGTAGGTCTGTTCTGGAACACAGTTCCCTGCTTCTGCCTGGCCTCCTCTGGGCATCACATCAACATTCAACAGCGTCTCCGTTACATGAGAAGCATCAGTTTCTCTCCAGACCAGGATGAGGGATCTTTCTGTCTGCCCAGTCTCCTTCTCACAGTTGTAATCCCAGATCTGTCAAACCTCTCACCTTCTCTAATAGCGTGCAATGTTATAGTCTATTGACATGATCTCTCTCTCCACCCCCTCACCTCACCTTACCGTCACTTCCCCACACCACCGTCCCCCGTACCACCCTCCCCTTCACCTCACACACCCTCCCTCACGCCACCCTCACCTCACCTCCCTCCCCCTCCTCCTCCCCACCTCACCTCCCCACCCTCCTCCTCCCCCTCACCTCCCCACCCTCCTCCTCCCCCTCTCCTCCCCTTCTAGAACATGCTGCGTCGCCACGAGGAGGCGGAAGGCGGCACGGCGTGGTCCAACTCCTCCGAGTCCTCGGACGACTCCTCCTCCCCGCAGCCGTCGCTGGGCACGAGACACGCCCACAAGACGCTGGTGGCCCCTGAGCTGCAGGTCGCCGCCCCCTCCATCCACATCGCCTTCTCCCCGCGAGACTCCGCCTGCTCCACACCCACCCCCGCCCAATCGGAAGACCAGGGGGAGGAGTCGGACACCGTGGCGGCGGGCGGCGGAGAGGAGGACGCCGGGAAGGGGGCGGTGCCGAACGGCCACGCCCGCTACTCGCGCTCGCTCAGCCACATCAGCGAGAACAGCGTGGACGGAGCCTTGACGGACAGGGCGGCCGGCGAACCGGTGGAGCCGTCGGAGGTGACGTCGCTGCTGTCCGGGATCTCCGTCAACGACATTGAGATGGAGATGCCGGCCAGGTCGGAGCGGACGCCGGTCAGGACGGCCGTCCCCCCCAGGGAGGGAGCCACGCCCGCGGCAGACACTAGCTCGCAGGGCTCAGGGTCTCCCGCCACGGAGCGGCTGAGGAACAACACACCGCCCAGGGGAGAGGAGAGAGAGCCAAGCCCCTCTCCCAGCAGGACTGGGCCTGTGGAGGCCAAGCTAGACTCACACACACACGCAGCAACACAGCCGCCAACACAAACACCAACACAGACGCCCCAACATGCCCAGGGCAACTGCCAGGCCCCGGGCCAGCA